>OVBX01004042.1:0-15426 GCA_900406325.1 Erucastrum elatum | reverse complement strand
ATATATATATATATATATATATATATATATATATATCTAGAAATCTAAAACAAGAATCAAACTACATGAAAATAATAAAATTCATTAAAATTTAAATATGTATAACAAAAATATCTTAGAATCAAAAAAGCAAATGTTATTTAATATATCCAAATAATAAACAAACAGTCGAGATAATATATATCCAAATTATATGTCTAATTAAAATAACATAATGTTATTTAAAATAAACCATGGATATTGATTACAATATAAATAACAGATAAAAAAAATTAAATTATTATAATGTAAATAAATTATTGTAGTGTATTTATTTTAAAATATTTACATCCGTGCATGAGCACGGGAAAATCGCCTAGTAAATACATAAATATCAAATACATTTACTGATCATCATATTTGATTGAATATTAGAAAAAGTTAACTAAAATTCAATATCTAAAAAACTAATTCTTAGGTTATTTATTATTATATTTAATTGAATGTTGAAAAACTAATTATGTCCGTTAAACGTCAAACAAATGTCAAACAAAAAAAAATACTAATCATTATATTTTACTAAATACAATGAAATTTAAATATTATATACAGTTAAATCATGTAATGTTTTTTTCTAATAAATTCTATATTATTTTTATTTTCTCATATTGTATTTTATGTTTATTACTAAACATAAGCTACAATTTATTTTTAACATACTATAATTTTGTCATTTAATGAAGAAACTAATTAAAAATATTTTAATTTTTAAAATTATGGCTAGTGGATGTAAAGACAGCATGAAAAATATCTTCTTTTCGAAAAAAACTAATTAAACACAAGAAAATATATCATTTTATATTTAATAAAAGTTATCTAAAATTAATTACATAAAATAAAAAATGAAAACACTAAATTTTATTGTAAAACGATTTTAGTTTGAAAGTGAATGAAGAAAAAATAAGAGAAAAAGACTAGGATAACACCAAACCAAGTTTTTGCCACAAATATAGACATCACAGATCAAAATGACTAAAATATTTCATTAAAGAGTATATACTTATACTCTTGGGTTAATTAATTCAAATATCGGGATTTAGAGTTAAGGGTGGCGTTTTGGGATTAATGTATAAAATTTTATAAAATAAAAAATAAATACTAAAATTTGAAAAGAAAAATTTGAAAAATAGTTTCAAAAAGTATTTTTGAATTATAAAAAATAAAATTTGAAAAAAAATAAAAAAAAATTGAAAAAGAAATTCCCAGAAAAAAAAAATCGAATTTGAAAACATATAACCTGAACCTATAAAATTAATTTTTTATTTTTTTATTTTATTTTTTATTTTTTATTTGTATTAATATATTTAGGGTAATAAGGTCTTTTCACTACTAAATAAAATATTTTGGTCATTTTTTTATAGTTTATTTTTGTGACAAAAACTTGAAAATAGTCTATTTAGAACAATTGCCAGAAAAATAATGAAAAGAAATTATAGGCAATTAACTAAAAAAACTAAAGCAATCATTGGGCCTCAGTTTCAGATTCTCTGTTCAATGATTTCCACATTTATTCCATTTGTTAATTTTAGCAGTGATTTATTGATCGGTGCAAAAGTAAAATATCACATTCGTTCGATGAGACGTAACAAAAAAGCCATATACATATGTCTTGTAGGTTTAGAAACCCATTTTAATTAAAATAAAATTTTATTTAGTGAAAAGAAAAGATTTTTTTAGGAATATATACACACACACGCACACACATATATATTATTAGTTTATTATTTCATGGAAAATGAACTTGAAATATATGTCAATTGCAATTAATATTATCATATGAAGAATCTATATTACTTAGAAAAGATGTTAGTTAAGTTTAATATGACATGATTTATAATTAATATAGAAATACAATAGATTTATGCAATCTACATATGCTTCCAATGATTATTAATGTCATATTAGTTGTTAACAAGGTAATAATATATCGTGTGTTTTTCTTTATGTAAATATATTTTAATTATTTGTAATTTAAGTAATCATCACTATCACTTAAATATTAGTGACCTTTTAGTTAGTAACCTTATATTCAATAACCAATACTATATACAAAATATAATATATGACACAAATTTTCCAAATAAATATTATTAAAAAATTTCAACCGCGCATGATGCAGATTATCAACTAGTTAACTAGTAGTACTTATTTTTGTCAAAATAAAAATAATAATAATTATCAAAGCAAATCAAGGAGAAAATCTTTGGATAGATCATACTTCAATATTATAGATAAGAAAGGGAGTATTTAATTTAAAATCTTACAAGAGAGAATTTAAATCCTAATGAATGTTTATCTTTTAATAAAAGGGATGTTTCAATAAAAGGGATGTGTCATTTTCCACTTAACATAAAAAGTGTGTTGTGTGATATGTTTCCTTCTCTTATTTCATGCTCTTTCAATAAAAGGGATGTGTCATGCTATTTCATGCTCTTTCATGTTTCCTTCTTTTCAAAAGCTTCGTTCTTTCCTGTATATATTTTTTTCCATCCCTATTCATTTAATTGTTAATGTTCTTTTGTCGATATTTATTGTTAAATAGTTTCAGTTATAGATGATTTCTCTAAAAAGTTACTATGCCATTTCGGTAATTTGTATAATCCAGATGACATCGCAGTGTATTAGTCAGTTGTCAATAGTTGGAAAGGAAGTTTCATCCAACAGATTTTGTATATTGTGTTTTGGGTAGTGATTTTAGATTATATTATTAAGTCTATTTTTTAAAAGAACTGTCTTCCATATTTTTGTTTTAATATTACTATGTCTCATTTTAATTTTACTTGCACTATATTCCTAATTAAATACTCTTACAAAATCTGTAAAATAGAAATTTCAAGCACGTATACTAGATTTGAATATCAATAATATTCAGTAAAAATAATATATGTGTCTGCACATATGATCTCTAGTTTATGTTTTGATATACTGTTATTTATTATTTTAAATAATAGTAATAACTATTAACAAATAATTTAATAGTAATTAAATTTTACCCCCACTATAAATTTGGTCCAGCTTTGTATGTCTCTTCCATATGATTCACCAACACCAAAACTCAAAACGCAAAATTTTAAAACACCTCTAACATGAAGACAACAAAGGTGCTAAAACGCATGTTTAGCTTCTTCATCTTCTTACTGTTCTCCTTTGTCACAAAAAACATGGCATATCCACTCTCTACAAACTCTCGTTGGATCATCGACCGAAACGGAGAAAGAACGAAGATGGCGTGTGCGAATTGGCCAGCGCATTTACAGCCTGCAGTGGCGGAAGGGCTGAGTAAGCAGCCGGTTGATGCCGTGGCCGAAAAGATAGTGGCAATGGGTTTCAACTGTGTTAGGTTAACTTGGCCACTTGATTTGGCTACAAATCTGACACTGGGTACTAGTGTTACTGTGAGGGATTCTTTTCAAAGTCTTGGTCTTAACACTGACATTTCTGGTTTCGAAAGTAATAACCCTTCCATGATTGATCTTCCCCTCATTCAAGCTTACAAGGTATAATAATATATAACTTCTCAGATTTTTTGGATAAGAACAACACATCTAGTGCTTCAATAGGATTGTTTTATATATGTTCTAAATTATAAAAGAACTCGCATTTATAAATGAATGTAAGTTTTATGCCAACAATTAGTAGTTTGATAACAGTTCTAATAATTACTAGTAGTTAAATAATAGTTTTCTCAAATACCAGCCGTTACAAATTTTGTAGTTTTCACTTTTTAACTCATATTTTCTCATCAAATTACATAAAATGCATGCATGATAGCTAATTGAATGTACGTAGAACGTTTTTAAAATAACGGGTTTCCTTCGAGAAAAACAAAACTCTCTTTTTTTTGCAGATGGTGGTGGAGACGTTGGCAAAGTACAACGTGATGGTGATATTAGACAACCACTTGACCAAACCAGGGTGGTGCTGCGGCAACGACGACGGCAACGGTTTCTTTGGAGACCCATACTTTGACCCTGCCACATGGATCTCCGGTCTGACCTACATGGCCACTGTATTCAGAGAAAGCTCCAATGTCGTTGGTATGAGCCTCAGAAACGAACTTAGAGGACCTAAACAAAACGTCGACGATTGGTTCAAGTACGTGTATACGGAGCTAAAATTGTTATTCACAGGGGGTCACTTTATAAAAATAATAATATAACAATACTATAATATAATAATACTAAATTATTTATCTTATAAACATTGTTTTTTTATAGTTAATCTTATAAACAGTATTAATAAGAATATTACTAAAAATAATATCAGTTCAGTTTGTTATAAATCTCATGAATTATAATTTTTAACTAATATGTGTATGCTGTGAATAAATATATGAATATTTTATATTATATATCAACAAATGTCTATATTTATTTTTAATATTAGTAAGTGAATAGGATAATATTAGTTTTGATTCTTCAAAAAAAAATTATTTAAATATATATTATAGTATATATATATATACAGTACAAAGTGAGAAATAACCAAAAGGATTAAAACAGTTAATAAATGGTAGGAAAAATGCAGTAAACAAACGTTAAAATTTCATTTAAGAAGACAGAAATAAAATAGAATAGCAAAGGGGTCAATGGGAAAGGTTTGACCTGAAACAAGGGGTCAACCTATATATAATTTTGACCAAATTATCCCACAATTACTTATCTTTCAATCTTTCATGAACAAAAATTAATTTATAAAAATATCAGAGGGTCAGTTGATCCCCCTCACGTAGACATATATATTTCAAGTACATAAATTTGTATATTCCCACTTGACTTCCTTTTTTTTTTGCATTGCACTTGTAATATAAAAGTTACATAAAAACAAAATATATTTGCTATATTTTTCGAAAAAATATGGGAATCCTATATCTTTTGTCTCATTCCAAATGCATGTAGGTACATGGTACAAGGAGCCGAGGCAGTTCACGAAGCACACCCTTACGTACTTGTAGTCCTTTCTGGCTTCAGCTACGCCACAGACCTCTCTTTTGTCCGATCACGACCCGTAAACCTTTCTTTCTCCGGTAAACTCGTCTTTGAGCTCCATCGATACGCTTTCACCAACACCGAAACATGGAGTTCTAAAAACCCTAACGACGCATGCGGCGAGATTCTAAAAATCATGGACGACGGAGGCGGTTTCCTTCTCCGGGACTTCCCGGTGTTTCTTAGTGAGTTTGGAATCGATTCGAGAGGCGGAAACGTTAACGATAATCGGTATATGGGATGTATATTAGGTTGGGCGGCGGAAAATGACGTTGATTGGTCCATTTGGGCACTTACAGGAAGTTATTATATAAGAGAGAATGAGGTAGGAATGATTGAGTATTACGGTGCTTTGGATTCAGATGGGATAAGTGTTCGAAACTCCAGTTTCATGCAAAGATTGTCTCTGATGCAGTCCACGCTTCAAGGTAAATAATTTTCATGATTTAGTTTGAAATTTTCGAGTTGTCTATTTCATGATAGTACAAAGTCTATCTTTAATTAGTTAGTCAGACCAAATTGAAATTATTTCGAAAAATGACATTTCACCATTATAAATTATTAGTAAATTTTTAAATTTATTAAAATAATATATTGTTGATCTTTAAGGTTTCAAAAACATTTTTAGATTCTGGTTTTAGTTTGCACAAAAAAAATTCTGGTTTTAGTATTCATAATTAACTACACTTTGTAAGATACAAAGATTTGTTAATTCAATATATGTATTTATTTTAAGTAGTAGCTTTAATAATTACCTTTTGCTATGTTGTTCAACTAACTTGGTCAACTAACACTTTTGCTATGTTGTTCAACTAACTTGGTCAATATATGTATTTATTTTGCTATGTTGTTCAAATAATTACCTACACAATTTAATATCTTTATAATTTGGTCAACTAACTTGGTTTACCTGCAGGACCGGATCCTCAACCGGAAGTTAGCAATCTGATTTTCCACCCGTTAACCGGACTTTGCATGCTACAATCTTCCGTAGATCCAACCAAGGTCAATCTCGGTCTATGTAATGTATCTCAACCATGGGACTACACTACTGACAACACTTTGAAACTTAAAAAGATAGCTCTCTGCTTGGAGAACACCGGACCGAACGCACCGGTTAAGCTCAGTGAGACGAGTTGCTCGACCCCTAGTTTGTCGCAATGGCAAACCATCTCCGCCTCTAATATGCTCTTAGCTGCGAAGTCAACCAATAACTCGCTTTGTCTTGACGTAGATGGAGACAATAACCTCGTGGCTGCCAACTGCAAGTGTGTGAACGGCGAAGACAGCTCGTGTGACCCGATGAGCCAGTGGTTCAAGATCGTTAAAGTCAACAAAAAAAATATGTATAACTGATCATTAACAATTGATCAAGTAAGTCATGAAGTCTGTTTACATGTTATTTTCCGTTGAAGTTTCTAATAAAGACTATTTCGTTATAATGAGTGATTATTGTTTCTTTTACCAATTTGATCAACATCACTTGAATATTTTTGATTGTCTATAGGGCTTTATTTTTTGTTTAATGCATTATAAAGCTTAGCATGGTATTAGACTCGAAAAAAATCTTGAGGCATAATCCCCAAACAATCAAACAATTTATCCTATAAAATATGAAATTTCAAAACAATCATCACTTTCTTTACTAAAAGAAGAATAATCATAGGCATAGGCGCATAGCTAGACTTTAGACAAAGCTTAATAAGAAAAACATTAATACAAAAAGACACAATCAATTATAAACTAATCAGATGACCATTCCACTTATTACAAAACTAATAATAAACTGGAAGTTGTCTGAACTATACAGCATACGTATATATACATGTTGGCTGTAAAAGGAGGTTAAATGAAACAGAGGGACCAATGGAAAGATTCTTCTTCATCTCTGTTTTTCTTCTTTTTCCTCTGTTCTTCATCATAAACATCACTTTCGCCTTCCCTCTCTCCACCGACTCACGCTGGATCGTCGACGACGGCAACAAAGGACGGCGGGTGAAGCTCACGTGCGTCAACTGGCCGTCGCATCTTGAAACCGCGGTGGCGGAAGGTTTAAGCAAGCAGCCTTTGGACTTGATCGGGGCCAAGATCGTTTCAATGGGGTTCAATTGCGTTAGATTGACTTGGCCTCTCTATTTAGCCACCGATGAATCGTTCTCTGGAATCATGACTGTGAGACAGTCTCTTCGCAAGCTTGGTCTTCTTGAAGCTATCTCTGGTTTTCAAGCTAATAATCCATACATTCTTGATCTTCCTCTCATCAAAGCTTTCCAGGTAATAAATCAATTTAACTTCCCTGAAAGTTTTTGACCCTTGTTCAGAATACCTCTTCAGAATTTTCCAGGAAGGGTTGACTTTTTATCCTTCTTGATCCAAGAATACTATGTAGGTTATTGATAAAATATCTTATTTATTATGAACCTTGTCTTGCAAGAAATATCTAATTTGAAACCTTCTCTTCTATTTTGTCTTTTTGTTGTTTGAGTCCCTCCCTACTTATATTGGAAAATCATAATCAACAATTAGGGTTTCTGAATTTATAGTTGTTGTTCTCAAACAGGAAGTAGTTTATTCTCTTGGAAAGCATAGACTAATGGTGATCCTAGACAATCACACAAGCAAACCTGGTTGGTGTTGCAATGACAATGATGGGAACGGATTTTTCGGCGATAAATATTTAAACCCTCAGCTTTGGATCAGAGGACTAAAGAAAATGGCAACAATGTTTGCTAACGTTTCATCAAATGTGGTTGGTATGAGTTTAAGGAATGAACTTAGAGGTCCTAAACAGAACATCAAAGACTGGTACAAGTACATGAGAGAAGGCGCTGAAGCAGTCCACTCTGTGAATCCCAACATTCTCGTCATTGTCTCTGGTTTAAACTACGAGACAGACTTATCTTTCCTCCGAGACAGACCGTTTGAAGTTAGCTTCAGGAGGAAACTAGTGTTTGAGATCCACTGGTATGGATTCTGGAGTTCTTGGGAAGGAGATAACTTAAACAAGATTTGCGGGAGAGAAACCGAAAACATCATGAAAATGTCAGGGTTTCTACTCGAGAAAGGGTTTCCTTTGTTAGTGAGCGAGTTTGGGATTGATCAAAGAGGAACCAATGTGAATGACAATAGGTTTCTAAGTTGTTTTATGGCTTTAGCGGCGGATCTTGACCTAGACTGGGCAATATGGACACTTGCAGGAAGCTATTATGTACGAGAGAAAACTATTGGATATGATGAAACGTATGGAGTTTTGGATTGGAGTTGGTCAGGCGTAAGAAACTCAACCATCTTGCAGATGCTTTCTGCTATTCAGTCTCCTTTTAGAGGTACACAACTAATTAGGCATTGCAGCTCTTATACATTTACATTTTTTACATTTTTACGAGTTAAAAATACAACTAACTAGATATTAAAAAAAATACAACTAGATATATTATATTACATCCTTCTCAAAAATAAAAATTTTATTACATACAAAACTAAGTTGATCTTGAAAAATTTGTTATAAATTAAATATGTAAGAACCAGTTATTTATATATAGAGATCATGTTCATGTGTTAAGGCTAAGAGTAGCTAAGAGTAGTGGACTTGTTTAGTTAAAAGTTTTAGAAAATAGTGGATAGTTAGCTACTCCCTCTGTTCCTAAATATAAGATGTTTTAGAAAAATTGGATGTTCCAATATATAAGATGTTTTCATTTTTCTAGGCAACTTTTTACTTTATTAAAAACTGTGTAACCAATCATATTTAATCATCTATTTTGTAATTGGTTAAACATTATTAATTTTTTAATTTTAATGATATTTTCTAGACAAAAAGTAGTTTTCTTAATATGTGTGTTTTTTGTCTAAAATCCTATATTTAGGAACAGAGGGAGTACTTGCTACATGTTTCTTGATTATTACACTAGTTATACATATAAAACTAAGTTTAACTCTGTTACACTTCTATTGTCATTAACCAAACAACTTTGTAATGTTCAGGACCAGGTCTAATGGAAACACACCCCAAGAAAATATTATTCCATCCTTCAACTGGACTTTGCATCGTGAGGAAGTCATTGTTTCAACTAAAGCTAGGTTCTTGCAATAGATCAGAGAGCTTCAGACTTTCTCCTCAACGAGTTTTGTCACTAGCCAAAGAAAAAATCTTTTGCGTAAAAGCGTACGAGAAAGGAAAGTCTGTGAAATTGCGACTGTACTTGTCAGAATCATACTGCTCAAAGTGGAAAGTTTTGTCCGAATCAAAGATGCAGCTCTCATCGATAACAAAGAGTGGAGAATCAGTTTGTTTGGACGTGGATTCGGATAGTAACGACATCGTGACGACAAGCTGCAAATGTTTAGAAGGAGATGCGAGCTGCGACCCCAAAACCCAGTGGTTTAAGGTTGTTACTAGCACGAGAAGTCGGTTTAGATTAAACCCGTTTCTACAAGTTAGTCCATACTCAAAAACATTTCTTCAGGAACCTTTGTCAGTCTCATAAGTAATCATGGAGAGAAGTATAGAACAGGTCTCACAGTGCTGGTACTTGTTTAGATCATACAAGTAAGTTTTTTTTCTAATTATGATATGTATATTTGCTTGCAATTCTTGATTTCTATAACGTTTGATCTGTATAACATATTCTGATATATTCACACATTATACGATCTATAAATAACAGTACCGGCATCAATTGATTAATTTTGGGCCTTCAGATTAATAACTTGGGCCTATAAATGGGCAATGAATAGGCAGGTCCATTAGTCTCATTGGTAAAACGTATTATGAAAAATGGGATAAGGTAGTAAAAAATGGAATATACCAGAAGACAGGTAACACTGTGAACATTGAGATAAACACAGAGCTGTTTAATTCTGGCCAAATTAATATTTGCTCCGGAAACTTGAACATCCCTCACTTTTATCTAAGAGAGTTCACCATTATGAAGCAAATCCAATCCCACAAAAACTATGAATTTTCAAAAATTTAATTTTTTAAGATTTCGAAATTTCTCAACACGATGAATAGATGGCGAATCGGTAAAATAAGCCATCTGAAAACGAGGTTAGTTAATTCGAACGAATCCGAATATCACATTCCTATCGATCGGATTGAAGATTTTGAATGTACGCTTCCGGTGACACGCCCTTCAGGGAAAGTGAATCCCAACACGAAGAGCGCAACGCCTTTCGAAAGCGAGTGATTCTCATTTAATCACCAAAATAAAAATGAAAAACAAAAATATGGAAAACAGACGGAAGCTACGAAAGAGGAGTAGATAGAATGCCGACGGCTTTGACTGGGACTTGTAGGATTAGGGTTTAAGAGGATCTTGCTCTTATAGCGAGAGAGGAGAGATTAGGGTAATGTCGTTAATGGGCCTTTTGTTTATAGGCCCATAATGTCAGTGGATTATAATCATTTGGATATTTGTATTGGGCCACCTCTATTATAATTTGTTCAATTTGGTGAAGAAACATGCAGAAATTGTATACAGTACACTAGAGAAAGAGAAGAGAGCAAAAAAGAAAAAACAACAATTCATCAAGTGAACATGGATTACAAACAAAAATTCTTGAATTTAAATTTGCCGTATGATACTATGATTGATAGATTTTTCTTTGGAATTGTGAAAATCCACTGAAAATAGATTTTGTCCTGGAATTTCAATTTATATTAGATTGTTTACATATGTTTAAACGACAAGGCCATGTCAATATCCCTGATTTCTGGTTGACCTTAGCTAGTCTTTTCGTGGAATATCCTTTGTGTTTTTCTCCAGGCTATAAATGAATTTTCTGTTGTTAGATTTGGTCTACTATGGTAAATTTATACCAAAACACACATTCAAAATGATCTTCAATTCTAAGTGGATGGCCATTTTTTATTTATCCAGACCGAATAAATCTAAAATAGCACAATAATAAGGGATGATTTCCAATTCAAATTGGATTTCATTGTTTTTTTTCATCATCCTAAGTTTAAAAAAAAAACGTTAAGCAAATCTACATCAGAAGATTACAAGTTGTAGTCAACGATCACTATCAACCCTGCCATGAACAATACGAACGGTGGAGATATCATCACGTGTCGAAACCCCACGAACCAGAGGGAGATGCAGATTGTGATCATCACTAGCACAGAGTTATCTGCGGTCCCTTTCAGCAGGTCACTGAATAAGACAGCTATTAATACTAGAACAAAGACTAGTATCTTTGCCTGAAAAGGGACTCTTACCCTAGGTCAACCATTTCTAGTTTCCAATCCATTTCCACCTTATCATTTAATAATAATGAATTAGTTTCTTTATCCTTTGTCCTAAACGAAACAAAATGAATATGAAATCTAGCATAATTTGATAAATAACCGTCAAATTATTTCATAAAATAAATACCAACAAATAGGTTATATGATCGACATATTCTCAGTTGCGACCAAAAAAAAAACAGTGTTTGAAAATTAACAGCATGTTTTTTTTCTTTTGCTAAAAAATTAACAGCATGTTGTAATTGTTATTAGCTCGAATGACATATTAGTTGATGAAATTTTAATTCTTAAATTTACAATTTAGTCATGTTATTCCATCCTACATCACACTATCCAAGAGACAAAGACATGACTATACAAAATAATGAAATATAGACGATTCTGCATGCAAAAAGTTATAGAAAAAAAAAAACAAAATACTATATAAATTACAGCACCATTCACCACTAGATTTAAAGAAGTTGAAATTCATTGTTACCTAATCTCATTCACCCAAACTCTCATTTTTCAGAACTTTGCATGATAACAAATCGAATCGCGTCGAATGACCAAATAAGATTTAGATTGAGAAAACATAACAAGCATTGAACATAAACAACATGATTTGTCTAATTACACTTCATATATTTTATGGAATTATGGTCCCGTTTACATTACAAACAACTTCTAGAAATACGTCTCTCCTACCACCGTGTAACTTCGCCCACCGTCTATGCTACTGCCGGATAATCCATCTTCCTGACTGTTATCATTGTCACTGCCGCAACATGATCCATCCACAGAGTGATCTTGACCGTCAATAGGCTCAAAAAGATTATTGTTATTGATCCCGGTGACGCCGTTGGTCTTGATAGAGACTGGTTCCGTTAACTGCTTCCCGTCTCGTGGAGGCGAAAAAACTACCGGAAGGTAAAGTTCAGCCTCGCACGGAAACTTTGAGCTCTTGAAGTGTTCCTTTAGATCCTCCAAACCCTGTTTTGGACGATCAAAAGTAACAAAATAATCACACTGTGACACCCATTTATCATAAACTAACGACATTAATAATTTTAGCTTAAACTTTGGTATAACTTATATGCGTTTGCCGAATAGTTTTAAACGTCAAGCATGATAGTTAATATAGTCTACGATTTTAAAACATGAATGTGTAAGTATACCTGAACTCTTGCATATGTGACTTGGCAAATCTTGTGTGAATTAAAAATCTCCCAACGTTGAAGATGAAACGCCTTGTAAAGCCTCCAAGCTGCCGCCGGAGATGTCATGTTCACAAACCCATATCCAACATTGCACTTGTTGCTAATATCACAGAAAGAAAAGAGATGATTTTAATTATAAATATAATCGATACTTATATAGTCAATATAGTCCGATGTTTAATTACTTGAAGTCCATGGGCAGATACACGAAATCATAAGAAGAAAATGGCTGATCATGATGAGCTTCGTGTTCGTCCCTCTCCTCGAGAGCTTCGTTGATGTGAATGCAGTGATTATCCAGCATATTCAACAGCAGTTTTTGACTACATAAAACCAAAAACATTAACTTTTAAAAAATTAAAGTGGAATCTTATATAAACAAAACCTATAGGAATCTGAAATATAAGAGCATCCGGGAAAATGTTAGCCGACTAATGTAATATCAAACACGAAGATAATTAAAAGCTTGAACTGATGGAACATAGCGTAAGAGCATTTTATCTAGAATATAAATCTTTGAATATATATAAACAGCATCTAAACACACGAATCCATGTGAATATTTTAATAAAAAGATTAGAAAGATCTAACCGTCCTAGAAATTGAAAAAGCTTCAGACTTTAAATCCACATAAATACTTTTTTTTTGTAAACAAAATCCACATAAATACTAAATTAAAAGATAACTGTCTTTAGCTACCCTGGTCTATTTAAAATACTAATAATAAGGTTATAATGCCGAACCTGTACTTGTTTGGTATGTTCTTTATCATCAAAGTGGTACGTGGATCTCTGCAACTTGGATCATCCATGGTTTCTTCACTGATAAGAAACTGACTTAGTTCCATGCTCCTCGACTGTTTTTTCCTCCTTAACTTAGCCACGTTCTTGCTCTTTGTTTCAGATTCTGCTTCTCGGGTCTTAATGTCATCACCATCGATGTTACACAAGGAACGCATAGAAGCTTCAACAACATCAACTCCATTACTAGGGCTAACATTATTGATTTTATCCTTTGTCTGAGTAACAGACTGCCTCAGAGGAGGAGTAAATAGAATTGGACGCGGTTGAAACGGTAACTGCGGTTGCCTAAATGGCGTGAACTTGTTCTTAAGCCCACCTGGTCGGCTAAATTCGATCACAACTTGCTTCCCATAAATTTCCTCACCATCCATCCGGTCAAACGCTTTCGCTGCATCTCTCACATCGTAAAACTCAATGAATCTTTGATGTTTCTTGTACGGTGTCTCTCTCAACTCTTTGATCGAACCTATAGACAAAAATTTACAATATCATCAAGTGCTCCCACATAACCAAACGGTCTTATATATACGGTGTATATTCAAAAGCTAGTAAAGAGCGTGATTAGAATAATATTGTAAGTGAAAATGTTGTAGTCTTTGTAAAATGTTATAATTCCTGACAAATCCACAAATCGAGGACACAAACCTAAAGACATAACAATTAATACAGACAAAAAAAACAAAACAAGAACATATTACCGTAAACTTGGAAAATCTGTCTGAGAGCAGTGGAAGAGACTTCAGGGTCTAGGTTAAATACCACCAACGTTCCTTGGTTACAACCACCGGGTACTGCGTTTGTATCCGGAACTACAAAGTGGGCCCACACAGGTCTACCGGAAACAAACCCACGCGCTGTTGAAGAAGAAGGTGAGTTCCAAACGCCTCCACCTTTACTACTCTCACCAAGCCTTTCTTGGTGCTGCATGTGTCTGCCGCAAATCTCTCGAACAGCTCTTTTAGCGTTACGGAGATCGTAGAAATGGACGGTCACGATTCCCTCGGTGATTCTCTCCATTTGCACGCCACGCACGTCGCCGAAAACCTCCAAGTCGCGTCTCACGGTATACTCGGTGACGTCACGCGGCACGCAGAGCAGGGAAAGTGATCGCGTCGGAGAGTTCGACGGCGGAGATAGCCGTTGAACAGCTGAAACGCCGTTAAAACATGGACGAGGAGGTGGTGGTGGTGGTGGTGGAGGAGGAGGATAAAACATCATAGGATGTGGTGGGCGGTTAAAGAACGTGAACATTCTTGGATCCGTCGGGGATAATCCGTACGACGGAGGAGGTGGCGGCGGCAGAGAAGTGTACGGAAAGTAAAAAAGTGACGACATAGGGTTTAGTGGTACGAACTCTTGAGCTCGAGGGTCTAGATTCCCGGCGAAAGGAAAAGCTCTGGAATCTTCCATTTTTGAATAGGTCTTTAATTGTTTTCTTACAGGAGTAATAGTTTTCTCCGGTGAACGTGAAAGTTTTTCTTGATCGTGTGAGAGAGAGAGAGATACTACTGCAACGTCGTCTCTATCTCTTTACTCTACAGACAATTAGACAAGACAGTGGAAGAGAACAAATGTTTATTTTTTTGTTTTATTTCTTTATGTCTTTCCAATCTATAAGCGCATTTATGTTCCTCGAAAATGACTGTTGTTTTTAAATAAATTGATATATATCTTGATGAAGTTACGTTTGCCCCCCTACTCACTTTATGTAGGCTTGGGTTCTTGGTTTACGAGGCAATATACATACGTAGACGAAAGTTTATACACGACACGGTATTAACCAATATAGTTGGTTCATACATTGTAATCTGGTATACTATAAACCAGCGTATATATTTTTTGGTTTGGCTCTGGTTTAGGCCGATTCATACTTGTATATAAACTCACATGTGACTACTTTTACCATTAATGTGAATGAGATATTTTTAGTAATATGGTATCAGAGCAACAACTATCTCATTTTCATTCTCTCTAACGAACTTCCGCATCGATCTTCTGATTTCACCGTCTTTTTCACCGGAATCTTCTCCGGCGACGACCTCGGTTCTCACCTCCCCGTCAATCTCACTTCGCCTTCGTCATCTCCTCTTCGAATCAGCTCAAATCTCACGATTTTTCATCGTTCCGAGCTGATGTTCAATGGG
>OVBX01004041.1:0-15427 GCA_900406325.1 Erucastrum elatum | reverse complement strand
AGAGGAGAGATAAGGAAACAGGATTCGTCGTAAAGTCCATGTTAAATTACAACGCGTTTACCTGGAACTTAATCTTCCACGTAAAAGCGTTGTAACTTTACATCGACTTTACGACGAATCTGATTCGTTGTAATATTACAACGACTTTACGACGAAACTGCTTTTCGTCGTAACGTCGACGTAATGTACTTGTAAATTTATGAGGAATAATTTTCGTTGTAAAACTTTGTTGTAAAGCCAGTGTTTTCTTGTAGTGTGTCAGGCTGAGGACAATCGAGTTTCCACGCTGGACATCGACGTGGGTGAATAGGAGAGATAGAAACATCTTTTTATATATATATATAGATAGATGATTTGGAATCCATTACATCATAAAGAGAAATGCCACAAGATAAAAATGAGAAACAAATGGGTCTTTCCGCATCGGAAACTATAGCAAAGGACACACATTAGCAATATCAAACCGGTCTTTTTGAAATAAGGTAAATTAGATGTTCCCGTTCCAGCAGTAGCAGACGGACTATTAATATCTTTAACGAAATCAAGACAAAAATTCTCATGTAGATAAGTTTTCTTCTTCAATTGCCTTTATCAATTCTGTTCCGATTTAGCTTTTGCTAAGCTACCGTTGAACAAATTTGAACTGCAAAGTACAAACCATATAAATATCACTTCAGAAACCTAGATCTGAAGACATTGACGTAAATGTAGACCGATGCAAGATTCTCTTCTTCATCCTGAGATTGAGTCTGTAGAATGTATATATGGAAAGGATATAGTTGACAATACTTACTATAGCTAAGCCCTAGTTCTTGTGTATATATTGTATCTTTCACATATCAATAAGATTAAGCTTTACGCTCTTTATGGTATCAGAGCAAGGATTTCAAACTTAAACCCTAGCCGCTCTATCCTTCTCTCACAAACAACCCTTTTTCCTTTACGATCTCTTCTATTATCATGGCACACCCAACCAACACCGTTATCACCATTGATGACGCTAACCTCTTCAACGTCAACATGTCGAATGTTACCAAACTCACTGCCTCCAATTTTCTTATGTGGAGCCGCCAGATCCAAGCCTTACTGAATGGCTATGGCCTCGCTGGATATCTTGATGGCACCATCACGATTCCATCTGCAACTATCACGACGGCTGAAGTTGTCACCGTCAACCCTGCGTACACGGCGTATCAACGTCAAGATCAACTTATCTATAGCGCCTTATTCGGCACCATAACCGTCACTGTCCAGCCCATCCTTGCAACAACCACCACATCTGCACAAATCTGGGAGAAACTCTCGTCCACTTATGCCAAACCTACTAGAGCTCACATTCAACAGATTCGTCAACAAATCAAACAGTGGAAGAAAGGAACAAAGTCGATTCATGAGTTACAAGGTTTCATTACTCGATTTGACCAACTAGCTCTCCTTGGTAAGCCGCTTGATCTAGAGGACCAGATCGAGTTTATCGTTGAAGGACTTCCAGAGGAATATAAACAAGCCATTGACCAGATACAAGGCCGAGATGTTCCTCCTTCACTGTCGGAAGTTCATGAAAAACTCTTGAATAATGAAGTCCGCCTGCAAGAGGTTGCTCCTAATAACTCACTACCGATCTCAGCTAACGTGGCTCACACACGTCCACCAAGCAACAAAAACAGGAATAACGGCTCTGGTTATCGTGGCACCAACAGATACAACAATCGTAGCAACAACAATTGGCAACAATATCCACCACGTCAAGACAACACGTCTCGTGGGTATCAAGAAAACACTTCTCGTGGGTATCAAGGCAAGTGTCAAATATGTGGTGTGTTTGGACATAGTGCCCGCAGATGCCCTCAGCTACAGCAGTCCGGTGGCTATGTCAACTCCACGTCCTCACCTCAACCATTCATGCCGTGGCAGCCTCGCGCGAACATGGCTGCAACTTCGTACAATCCAAACAACTGGATTCTCGACAGTGAAGCAACACACCATCTCACAACCGACTTAAACAATCTCTCACTTCACCAACCGTACAATGGAGGATAAGAGGTTATCATCGCCGATGGTTCGGGTCTTCCTATCACACACACTGATCCCTCTAGTCTCTCAACTTCATCTCGTACTTTAGCCTTAAATAATATCTTATATGTTCCAAACCTTCACAAAAATCTTATATTCGTTTACCGCTTGTGCAATGCTAACAGAGTCTCTGTTGAATTCTTTCCTGCCCACTTTCAGGTGAAGGATCTCAGCACGGGGGTCCGGTTGCTCCAAGGCAGAACTAAAGATGAGCTCTACGAGTGGCCAGTTGAATCCAAACCAAACACCATCTCCTATTTCGCTTCTCCATCGCCCAAAACCTCCCTAATCTCATGGCATTCAAGACTTGGCCACCCAGCTTTATCTACTCTACAAACTATTGTTTCTCATTTTTCTTTACATGTTTCAGTACCTTCTCAAAAACAAATTCCTTGTTCTCATTGTCTTATCAATAAAAGCCACAAATTGCCTTTTTATTCAAACACCATTGTCTCTTCTCAACCTCTTGAATATGTTTACACTGATGTGTGGTCATCTCCTGTTGTCTCTCTGGATAACTACAAGTACTACCTCATATTTGTGGATCATTACACAAGATATACTTGGTTCTACCCACTCAAGCTCAAATCACAAGTACGGGAAACATTTGTGGCCTTTAAGGCGTTAGTGGAAAACCGGTTTCAAGTAAAGATCAGAACACTATATTCTGATAATGGTGGCGAGTTCATAGCGCTCCGACAATATCTCATGACTCATGGCATACTCCAGAACATAATGGCATAGCAGAAAGGAAGCATAGACACATTGTCGAAACTGGTCTCACCCTTCTCCATCAAGCCTCTATGCCGCCTTCATACTGTAGTTATGCTTTCTCCACTACTGTGTACTTGATCAACCGCCTCCCAAGCTCGGTCCGTAACAACACTTCGCCTTATAAACTCTTGTTTCAGCAATCACCAAATTATCTCAAGCTACGTGTGTTTGGCTGTGCATGTTACCCCTGGTTACGGCCTTACAACAACAACAAGTTGGAAGTCAGGTCCAAAGAGTGTGTGTTTCTTGGTTACTCTCTTACACAAAGTGCATATCTCTGTCTTGATAGAAGTTGTGGGCGTATTTTTGTATCAAGACATGTGCAATTCCTAGAAGAAAAATACCCATTCACAACCAAGTCTAAGCCAAGCCACACTCCACCAGCAGAACCCGAAACAACACAAACCTACCCGTTCTCCTCTTCCGTTCCCTGTCCCCAACCCACAACACAAGTGCCACTCGTATCTGCTAAATCACTGCCACCCCCGAGCTCTGATTCTCACCGCCGGTTACCTACCGACACCACATCGTCTTCGTCCTCACAGACAAACGATGCTGTGTTATCGACAGATGACACACGGGTGGACACAGGAAATAATTCAACGGAGCTCTCGCGTAATGCACAGGTATGTCCTGAAACTCAACCTCCACCTATTATTCCAACTGTTGTCCCTGAAACAGGTACCTCGACTTCACAACCTGAAACCCAACCTACTAACCTCACCACTATCCAAACAAATCAGCCTACGGAACCACCTCAAAATATCCATCCTATGAGAAGCCGTGGAAAGAACCAAATCAAAAAGCCAAACCCCAAACACAGTCTCCTAACCATCAAAAACAAAACCACACCTTTCATCCCAACCACCGTAACCCAAGCTCTACAAGATGAAAAATGGAGGAACTCGATGGTCTCTGAGATGGATGCACAGATTCGCAATAGGACCTTTGATTTGGTTCTGCCTCAGCCTCATCAAAATGTGATCTCTACAAAATGGATTCACACTGTTAAATATCTGCCAGATGGTACTATTGATCGGAGGATATCTCGACTGGTGGCTCGTGGATGTAAACAACAACAGGGTCTGGACTATGCTGATACATTTAGTCATGTTGTTAAGTCTCTTACAGTGCGTCTTGTGCTACAGCTTGCTGTCTCCCGCAACTGGCCGATTAAACAACTAGATGTTAATAACGCGTTTCTTTAAGGAACCTTGACGGATGAGGTTTATGTTACTCAGCCTCCTGGCTTCATAGATCGAGACCGTCCTCACCATGTGTGTCGCCTAAGGAAAGCTCTTTATGGACTTAAACTAGTGCCACGTGCTTGGTATCAAGAATTGAAGACTTTTCTCACCTCCATTGGATTCAAAAACTCGCTTGCAGACACATCAGCATTCGTATCCATGAATTCAGGACATGTTCTGTATTGTCTTGTATATGTTGATGATATTATTTTCACGGGCAACAGCTCGACTCTGGTTGCAGATTTCATCAGCACTTTGTCACAGCGCTTCTCCTTAAAAGATCCTACAGACTTGCAGTATTTTCTTGGTGTTTAAGCTACATGATCGTCACAAGGCCTGCATCTCATGCAGCGGAGATATACACTCGATCTTCTCCAGCGCACCAACATGTCTGATGCGAAAACTGTTTCAACACCAATGGCTACCACACCCAAACTCCCCCTCACAACTTGAAATGCTCTGCCTGATCCAACTGAGTATTGGACAATTATTGGTAGCCTACAATACTTGTCGTTCACGCGATCTGACATTGCGTATGCGGTAAATAGATTGTCTCAGTTTATGCACCGCCCGACTGATATACACTGGCAAGCCGCTAAGAGGATACTCCGATATCTGGCTTGTACCGCCTCCCATGGTATCTTTCTCCGCAAGGACTCACCTCTCTCTCTCCATGCATTCTCAGACGCGGATTGGGCTGGAGATGTCGATGACTTCGTGTCGACAAATGCCTACATCGTCTATCTCGGATCAACACCAATTGCTTGGTCTTCAAAGAAACAAAAGGGAGTTGCAAGATCCTCTACAGGAGCTGAATATAGGGCAGTAGCTAATACTGCTTCGGAAATGCGATGGGTTTGCTCTCTACTTTCTGAGCTCGGTGTGACCCTTCCTCGTACGCCAGTGGTATATTGCGACAATATGGGTGCAACATATTTATGTGCCAATCCAGTTTTTCACTCATGGATAAAACATGTAGCTTTGGATTATCACTTCATTAGAGACAACGTCAACTCCGGTGCTTTGCGAGTTTCACATGTTTCTACACATGATCAGCTAGCTGATGCTCTCACCAAGCCTTTGTCCAGAAGTCGTTTTCAAGAGCTATCAAACAAGATTGGAGTTCGTCAACTACCTCCATCTTGAGGGGACGTGTAGAATGTATATATGTAAAAGATATAGTTGACAATACTTACTATAGCTAAGCCCTAGTTCTTGTGTATATATTGTATCTTTCACATATCAATAAGATTAAGCTTTACGCTCTTTAGAGTCTCTATTCCAGGAACTCATATGTTATGGAAGGAAATGAAATGCCATACACCACACGAGAAATCACACAACCACATAAGACAACAAAGCTTCACAGCACCAAAGTCACCAAAAAAGCAACACCTATAAAACAGAGAGTGCACAGGGCATCTCCAACCCCACTCTATTTTCTACACTAAACTCTATTATAGAGTAAAATCTTCTCAAACCTCACTCTATATCCCACTCTAAAATAGTGTAACTCTATTTCTTACTCTATATTTGGAGTCACTCTATTTACCACTCTATTATAGAGTAGAACTTTTTTATTTGTACTTTAGTCCTTTTATTCTTTAATCTTTTTATTTTGTAACTATTTATGTAATTTAATTATACAAACATCACATAATTATCTTATACAATATATATAAATGTTTGAAACTTATTATTATTAGCCAAAGAAAACAAACACTGAAATTAAATAATTTTATAAAATTAACAAAGAAAGCAAATACTAAAATTAAAAATAAGCAACATAACTTAAAATTAAAATCATAGATAATTATGATTTAATATTCTATTAAATGTATTATGTTTTAATATAATGTAATGTAATATTTAAGATAATGAATGTTTGATAAATATATAATTTATAAGAACTCTTTGAAAAATAATATATAAGGGATCAATTTGTAAATTTTGTAAGTAAAAGATATTTCTTATAACATAAAAAGAATAAATTTTAGAATATTCTTTTTTAGAGTTAAATATAGAGTAAACCATTGGAAATTAACTCTACTCTATTTTAGAATTACTCTATTTTAGTGTAAAACTCACTCTAAAATAGAGTGAACCATTGGAGATGGTCTTACTACCGTTGACTCCTAACATCACTTGATACAAGGCAGAATCCTTCACCGGAAAGTCACACCAAAACGATAACGGAGAAACAAAAACAAAACACAGAAGGAGGAGGAGGAGGGGGAGGAGCCAGCCGGAGAGGGTCTCAGGTCTAAATTTTTTTATTAAATTGACTTCTTTATTTAGTCCATTTTGACTTTATTATATAGTTTGTAGTTTGAAAAATTACATTTTCAAGCCTATTAAATATTTTAACAAAACTAATTATTATTAACCTTTACAAAAATAAAAAATTATTAAAAATATAATTCATTTCATGATTTCAACATACATATTTTTTCAGAATTTGAATAATTTTAATTAACGAATATATATATATATATAACTATAATTATAAAATTATATTTATATTTACAGTAAAATAATTAATACTACAAAATAAATTCTGCAGTTATAATATAAATATATGGTAAAAAAACACATTTCATTTGCTATAAACATATATGAATAATACTCACCCAAAACATGTGAAAATGCTACTACTAACATACACAAACATACATCATATATTTTTTGCATACAAACATTAAATACAATAATTGTTCATAAGCAATAGTATAATATAAGATTTATATGTTATAAATCATTTTTAAAAAAAAAATACAATCCCGCTCTATCAAAATATGATTAGAAAAAATTATTAAAAATAAAATAAAAATATATCCGCCCTCTTGAGGGTGGGTCAAAATCTAGTACATATATTAGATGTTATCTTATTATTCAATGATTTTAATAAATAAAATTACAATATTTATATTATAAGAAATAGTTTTAAGAAAAAATATGATAATTATAATTTACACAAATATTTCATATTATATTATTAATTTTATATGAAATTTTCTTTTTTAATATATCATGAAAGAATTATATCAGTATTTTGGTATTAAAACGATATATTTTTGAGATTATGTTTACATAAACTCATCGATAATATATACATTTTATAATTTTGATTAATTATTGTTTGTTTTTTTAAATATTTTTTTCTAACAATTATAACCTTTGCTAATATGTGTTACTATAAAAATTCATGTTTATACAAATGCAATATTTGATTATATGTCCTACCAAAACATACAGAAAGCAAACTTGAAAAGAGAAAAAAATATATTTTAAAACATAAGAGATCTTCTAATATTTTCAAAAAGTGATATTTAATTATTTATTACAAATCATCATTTTAATATAAGATATTTCTTACATATATATATATATATATTATTGTTATTTGAAACTAATATTTTTATTATAAAAGTAAAAAATAAGATAAAACATTTTAAAATTAAATATTAAATAAGAAAAAATTAAGTATTATATAAGCAAAACATTTTCTAAAATATATTAATATGTGAGTTTTAAATTATGACTCAATAATAATCATATATATTTTGATGAATAACTTTGTCATATATAAATAATTTGAATTTTTATTTAAACTCTTTGAAAACATTTGAATTAATGATTAAGATGAAAACTAATCAATATTCGTAAAACGATTATGTCCGCATGTGCGGGCAAAACACTTAGTTAACATTAAGGAATTAATGTTATTTAACAAATTACAAAATAGATTATTAAATATGATTGGTTATACAGTTTTTAATAAAGTAAAAATTACCTAAAAAAATAAAAACATCTTATACATCAGAACACAATATTTTTAAAACATCTTACATTTAGGAATGGAGGAAATATCATTTTTTCAGTCTCATTAATACTGTCCTTCCATTAATACTGCGCTTCCAAGGAAGAGGATCAACAAGAGGAACAGACCCGTAAAGATGTTGTTTCAATGTCCTTTTACTCATGAAGTCGTAAATTAGAATTAATCTCCCATATTCCTTGCACATCCGATCAGAGACACAAGATGCCGATGACTCAACTTGGAGAGTGTCTCAATGGCTGCTTCGACCTCAGCCACAGAGAAGTGACAGCAACAAGCTGTAGCAGACTCAGGCTGAGGAGGCTGAGTCTTACGTCTTCAACATTTGAAAGCAACAGCAACTGAGATTCCTAAAAGTAGCAAAGCTGATACAACGACAGATGAAACAATCAGAGCCTTCTTCAAAAACGGTGGTGTGTGACTCGTTTGACTATGCGTCGTTGTGGAGTCACAGGTGAGCTCGGTAACAAATTCAACCCGTCAAGATTGCCGTCCGAATTGCTCAACTTGAAGATTTTTATCCCATTTATTATGACATCACAGTAGACAGTGTTATCCTCATTTGGACGTAGATCCACCCAATTGCAGTTATCATTGGCCACGTCCACAATGAAATCCCAATGCAACAGATGCATTAGTCTCATCCGTTGCGATTTTGACGGATAATAGAGACGTGTGAAGGGGATGTGCCATTTTAAAATAAAATAAAAAAACAAAAACAAAAAAAAAATACTCTACTAATTTACATTTCCAACAAAAAATTAAAAAAAAATGATATTTGACCGGCCCATAGTACCGAATTATCCATAAATCCAAAAAAAAATATTTTTTCTTCTTAGTGAACATATGTTGAACAAGAAAAAAAAATCAATTTGAATAATTGAATAGTATAAAAAACTTTTTGTCATTTTGTTTGTTATCAAGTTTAGAAAAATGTTTCTTCTTAAATATTCTTTTTAAACATAAGAATTAAGTGAAACTTATCATGTGTTAGTAAATTGACGAAATTCAACTTAAATGGCAAATAATTTATGAAACCGTTACCAAAAATTATATTAAATTAATATGAAACACAAATAAAATTACAAAAAGCACCAATAATAAAATTTATATTTTCACAAAAAAAAACAAAAAATATAACCACCTTCTGAATAACGAATCATAATCTAGTAATTAACATGAAACTGACATAATGCAAAGGAGTGGAATGCACATTTTTAAACCATACTACCACCTTGTCAAACATTTTTATTTAATCCACAACGGATTGTTATGATATTCATTAAAATAAGAAGGAATAACAAATATGCGATAAAATGACCATCTAAACTTATAAAGAAAGTCTAAGAATATGCAATAAAAATAACCATCAAACCTTGGATATGAATTCATTTACTGGAATTGATGACTAAAGAAGCAAGACTACGAGCACAAATCTCCTTTTTGAAATCGTTCAAGAGAGGCCTAATCAGCTCCCTAATAATAGTTTTATCAAGTTTTATCACTTCATGACCAGAGGTTGTTGTTTCAAAGAGAGACTTCCACAAGGGAAGAATCTCAGACTCTATTGCTTCCCTAGCAAACCCATTTGCCTCCGAAACAGGCCTCAAATTCTCCTCTAACTTGTTCAGCTCTTGGTTGTATTCTTCAAAAACAGACGGTTCCACTAGGCAACCACTTTTGAAAGCGGAAACAATGTGGGCCAAACCTCTGATCGCAGAAACAAAATCCTGTCGAAACGGCCGCATCAGTTCTGATTGACTCGATTTTCCACCATCAATGTAGACTCTATTCTTGGGTCTGATATATGTTGCAAACACATGTTGTATAACACGGCACACCCGTAGTAGGACGGGACCGCGATGATCCATCTTTGTTTTAGACAATATCCAAAAACAGAAGTGTGTCATAGAACGTCTGTCATCGGATAGTATGAACATTGCTTCAGCCATAAAGAGCGAGAGCTCAACTCCGAGTCGCACAGCTTCTTCTTTCTGTTCCTTCTCGTTGGCGACATGATCATCAGTCCTGTAAATAAATAAATAAATGTAAGAAAACGTCAGGGATTTAAACTTCCTCTCAGAATATTATCACTGACCCATTAGTGAAAGGGGAACATCTAGACTGTGGTAGTCGCATTATGAGACGTATAACATGGTCACTCATCTGTTGTTCAAGATAGAAATAATCAAATTCAGGGTCAAAGTTTTCTTCTAGAACGGGAAATATATATATATGGAGAAGAACCCTAGATCGGAACTGTAGCCTCTAATTTTTTTATCGACTGAAACGTGAACTATTCGAATCAGGCTTATATATTCCTTTTTATCCTTTTTTTAAAGAGACGGTCAAAACTGATTTATCATCTCGCCGCCTCTGTTTACGGTTTTAGCATTTATCTAAACATAATGCAGATAAAAATAATCTCAACTATTCCCACAATTATCTCAACCGTTTTTTTTCCTTGGGTCAGCTATCTCAACCGATTTTTAGAATTTTAATCCTCCATATTCACTATTGCAATCATACCAAGAGAACAAAGGAGCCAGAAAACTGTAAAGCTTGTACAAGGGACACAAGACATGCAAGGAGAAAGAACTACCAAGTGTTGAAGGCCATACATAAGAGAAGATGGAGTTACCTGTAGGGCAGCCTGATAGGGTTATTCAAAATCGAAACATGTGTTCCGTTTCCATCATCCCGCCATTTCTGCTTACTCCGTTTTGTATCCGGCCATAAATACAAAAAATAATAAATATTTTCCTTCTTAATTGAACCACAGAAAAACAAAGACTTCAACTGGTGAACATTTGATGAGAAGAAAAAAATAAACAACACTGCATTTGAATAACTGAATAAATAAAAGTAAAAACTTGTCATTTTGTTTCTTATCAAATTTAAAGAGATATTTATTTAATCTTTAAGAATCAGAAATGAAACTCAATGTGTTAGAAAAATAAAAAAAAAATAATTTATCTGAATAAATAAAAATAAAAACTTGTCATTTTGTTTCTTATCAAATTTAGAGAGATATTTCTTAATGTGTTAGTAATCTGAAAAAAAAAACAATTTCAACGTAACTGGTATAAAATTTGCAAAATAATATATTTATTATTTTTTTAAAAAAAAAAATCGTGATTAGCAACTGAAACAAATTGTTTAAATTTTATTTAATTTTCTTTATTTAGTAAACCATAAAACACTTTTTTGTTTACAATTTGATAGGTGTTATCGATTATTTAGGTGAAACTTCACATGGCAATTTTTACTCTCTCTTACTGGTTTATTCTTTAATCGGAAGGAAATGAATAGACTTCGGTAGTAGTATACGAGACCTGAATCAAGAAAGTAAAAACACAAAAAAACCTCCTTCAATTGGGTGTTCTTGGAGAGAAAACCTAAACCGCAAATAAATAACACAACATTTCCTTTGTTTTTGTTCAACTTCCCAACGAAAATAGCCTAAACTGAACTCTTGAAGGGAAAATATAATAAAATTGAACCGAATCCCCCGAACAACAGCTGCTGCAATCTGCAGCTGCCAGGGCTTTATTCCGTGAATCAATATGCTTATTAGCCGACTGTCAAACCGAATCCAAACTTGTAGTCCTTCTTCTTATGGTCAAGCTGGGTTAAGACAATCAACAGTTAGTAAAAGGAGCATCTTCCATTCAATCTCAATGCAAAGAACAAGGAGAACTGTGTACCTCTGCAGATAGAGAAAAATTGAGTCCCATACTCAATCTTTCTTCCAGAAGAGCGGATGCTACACCGTTCGAATCTATCTTTCCCCGCACACGAGCCTGATACAAACACACACAGGTTATAAAGAATCAATACACTTGTTTTTCAACTCCATTACAATCGAAAAAAGGGCGACTTTACCTGTCTGAGCATGTAGTCATACCCAACACTAGCTACGGCTTCTCTTGAAAAGTAGTTGTACATGAAATCAGTAGCAAGTGAGACCTGATCATGAGAAGAAGGTGTCATGTTTTATCTCTATCTTAATAGGGTTATAAGATGAGCACAGTGATAACAAGTGCATTTACCTTATCGGAAACCTTCTGAACATAGTTCATAACCATAAGACCAGTGCTAGCAACTTGCCCAGAGGCGACCTGTTGATAATAGAGAAGTTCTTAGTATGATAAAGGACACAAACGGTTAAGAGTATTGTTCTTGAGAAGATGAATTACCATCTTATCAGTTTCGTATCTTGCAGCGTAACCTATACCCGACTTCCGTGGGACACCAGCCCAGAAAACTTCCCCACCCAATGATAGACGTGGTGTCACACTCTGTCCAACATTTCATGAAAAAAAACAGTTGAGTACAATGAAACACTAAACAAAAGTAAATAACATCTCTCACACATGCACCGAATACTATAACAGATCTAAAGACAGCTTTTTATCGCCATAAAGACCAAGCATGCCAACAGAAGTATGATTAGAACGATTTATGGTTAATATCTCATCACTGCGTTACAGCTAGATTGCACAACGTAGCTGCAAGAGGGCATAATTTCAAAGTGGCAAGCCCTTTTCCTAACTAACCGACTTCAAAACAGCAACAGTTGCTAAGAGACAATAGTCCACTTTACCTGAATGTAGGTTGCTCCAATTAGAGCACTGTTCGCAAATTGAACTTGGGCTCTGTAGTCTGATCCCTACGCAAACCAGAGACAAGAAAAACTTCAGACGCTAGCAAAGGTGTATCACAAGGATGAATGTAAAGCTGGAAAATTCCTCACCATGTAATCAAAGTTGAACATTGCTTGCGACATATGAGGCTCACTTGTCAGCTGGAAAATAGCGTTAAACAAAGATGTTAAATACAATATTTCAGAGACTGAATATACACCACCATAGAACCAAAAAAAAAAAAAAATCCGGTTGGCAGAAACTTACCTGAGCATTCGCCTTCACCATCAACTTATCAGTTAAATCAGCTCTCACTCTTGCACTAACTCTACCATCAGTCATAACCCTTCCAACAAGCATCAACTGCATATATGCAGATCTCTCTTTTATCAACTTTCATATCAACTTGATCGCCATAAGGATATGGAAACAAATAATCGATAAGCATACCTTGGGGTCAGCATAATTGGCACCAAACTCATAATGGGCAGTTGGAATTTTAATCACCGTCTCAGGCGACTGAGAAGGAACTTCCGTTGGTCCCATCATTACACTGTTTCAAAAAAAAAAAATCATTACTTACAGGCTTAATGAGAGAAACACAAAGAAAAAACGTAGTTTTTTTAACCGATAACTGTAAACATAATCTTAATTACCTGTGGCAGAGAGCAAACTTTTGATTCATCCCCTTGGAAAAGTCGAAGCGTAAACCCTCAAAAGTGTCTGCCTTTAAAGACACTGCAAAAGAGTAATCAAACCACAGTTACAAAAACACCATATAGAAGCGAAAAAAAAAAACTAAAACGTGAATAAGATTTGACCACAAACAAACACTCTGAAAGAGCTGTAACAGTTTCACAAACATATGGTACTAGCTACAAACTCTTGTGATCTAGTTATATTTGAGGATGAACAGAGTCAAATATCTGGATCAGTTGAACAGAAGTGTTATTAACCTAACTCGATTAGAACATTATATAAAAATCTCAAAACCTAAATCAGAATCTGATTGTGTACTTCAACGGCCAGGGCCTAGTTGAACTATTTCAATCACACTAGATAGCTAGCAAATCTCAAGACCTAGCCCAATGCACTAAAGCCACACACATCATCTTCTATCACTAGATTGTTACATTCCCAACAACACAGATCAGATCACCACAACAGATTGAGATAATTTTATATATGAAAAGGAAATCTAGATCGAGAACAGGTAGATAATGATGATAATACTGAACTGTAAGCTTCGCGGTGGAGTTCTTCATAGGGAACAGGGCAAGGGAGATTCGAGTAATCGACTTTCTCGTCGGCTTTAGGCTTGTCGTCGATTTGAGCCGTCACGAGAGGTGGGAAGAGATCAGCCATCGCCGCCGCTACCGAAAATCACTTACGGCGAGAGAAGAGAGGAGGAGGAGACGAAGGTGTGTTAAGGGTTTTCTCTTGTGATTTTAGGGGGCGAGATCTCTCTTTTGGGTTTTGTTGCCTTTCAAGGGTTTTGTAGCTGTGCCTTTTTTTTTTCTTCCAATTTCGGTTATTAATCTTAAACCGGTTCTGGACCGTTCATTCTCCGGTCTCACCCAATTCGGGTAATAACCATTTAATTTCATCTGGTTTCAATTAAAATGTTAATAAAGAACGCATGCAAGTGACGTCGTTTTACTAGTGTACTATACAAACTTAATAGTTGTAGGATGTGAATCTACTAGGTACATAAACATTGCTTTATAGTCGATTATATAACTGGACAATGGTGTTACAAAAAAAAAAAAAAAAACTGGACAATGAAAGAACCCTTTCACTTTTAGTGGAACCTAAGTTTTCTTTTTTTTTAAGTTTTTGTTAATCATTTGCCATGTAGTTTCTTAAATGGTGAAGTGTCGTTGGTTTGGTTGGAATAATCAGGTTCCCATTTGAGTTCTCTATCGTCCCATTCCCGTATGCTTTCTCATGTTGCACATTTGTGGAAAGCATTACATACGATATCTAAACTATTAAGGCAAAAGTACAAAATTGAATTTACCCTTAATGTTGCACAAAAATTACAAAAGAATGCCACTGACTTCACAACACTGTCGTTTCACTATTTTGTAATCATCAAAACTCCGTTGAGTTATTACACTTACCCAACCATAATATTCTTTTGGGCTTACACTATACTTCATAGCCTAGATCATTTATACATTACAACTTTTACCAAACCAAAAAAAAAGAAAATCAATTACGTGTTGTTTCAATATCTGCAAACCCAATGCAAACCAGTCGATTGAACTTTAATTTTAAAAATATTCATCGCAAAACATATCCAGACCACTATATTCACATTTTCTATTACTTATGGATGGTCTAAACAGAGAATAATATTTTTTGAAAACATGAATATTAGAGATGTGTACTTTCTTTTATTTACACATCTATCCACTGTATTTTCAAAAAATTAATGGTAAATGAGAATGGTTTATAAACATGAATAACATATTTAACACTTCTTTTTATTTATACATTTAGCCATTGTTTTTACAATAAATTAAACAACATCATTTCTATCAAAAATGGATATTTCAAATAAATTACAATAAAATTTAAAATTTGATATAAATATTTCAAATAAAAAATAATAGTATAAACTTGATTTATATCAAAAAATGATTTAACATATGTATATATTAAAAAAATTACTAAAATATTTTCCAATAACTATTATTAAAAAATGTTTGCAATATATATAAGAAAAATACAACAAGAAGACCAATTTTATATACCAACTAAAATTATAGTTTTTGAATTTCAGATTAAATTTTAAGAATATAATATATGTGATTATTTATAAGATCTTTTCACGTTATTAATTA
>OVBX01004040.1:0-15428 GCA_900406325.1 Erucastrum elatum | reverse complement strand
ATATATTTATAGGACCAAAAATAGGTTGAATATTTTTGATACATTTGTAAAGTTTTGTATGACAATGTGTGAAAATTAATTTTTATAAAATGAGTTCTTGTGCGACATTGCACAGGCTCTTTACCTAGTTTACATAATGTGAATGTCAAATATATTGACAAAAACAAAAACAATAGAACGTCAAGTAAATTCGAATGGAGGGAATATCTTTTTAACCATTTCCATGTTTTTTAGATAGATGGCATCCGATCCGACTGGTCAGTCTTATCGAGGAAGAATGGCCACATTAATGCCTTACTCGAAGCATCCAACTGGTCAGTCTCAGAAATTGTTACTTTTAATATATTCTTTCTTGTTACACAGAAAATATCATATTAAAATTCTAATAAAATCTATATTTACTTTCAATTTAATATTAATTGAAAAATACATTAATCTAGTAAATAAATTTATTTATTTCAAATATTATCAGTTAAATAAACATCACTAATGATAATTTAAATGTATGTGTGAAAATGTCTAAATGACTTTTTATGAAACAAGAAGCATAGAGAGTAGTTTTGTTTCTGATTCTCCAAATTTCCGAACTATTTTGAAAAAAGTGTTTAGTTTTGAAGTTTTGCTTCTTTTTGATTAATTTGAAGGTATCCCAAATTCAAAAAGAAGCCCAGACTAATCCATAAGAAAAAGTGTACCTCACGAATGTATTCTCTATCCATGCATTTAATAAACCCTAAAACATGGATTAATATCCGAATTAGATAACCAAAATAGTTATGATTTACTTTTATGCAGCAGGTGTGTCGAACCTAAGACGAGCTAACGACCCAACTCCACCTCCTTACCATCCGAACACAATGACCCGTTCGAGTTTTGCTTTCCCCATACTAATCCCCAAGTTTTGTTTTTCCCATATAGACATTCGTAGTTGAAGTCGAACTGTTATCGAGACCACGTTTTCAGAATTTATATAATGAAAATATGGAGTTTTAAAGGTGAATCTTCTTCATATTTAAAATCTTTTACGTTAGTATCGTGTAAAAAGAGTTTGAAGTTTTCCCTTTTGTAGTTTAAATGGTGTGAAATAAATAAAGAAATTGTTTTGTTAATTATAAGTTTTACCATTTTTTGGAAAGATTAGGGATCGTATGTAAAACTAGTTCTTGAAAATATGAAAACACGAGAAGTTAAATCTAGGGTTCATAGCAGACAAAAGAACCTTATTAATTTATATCTACAAACATATCTCACAACTGCTAATTTTCGGATACGAGATATCCCTCCAATCTCTTATTAAAACTAAACATAACATATCCACACATTTAGAGTACAACACTTATATATTATACAATACTTATATTTCGTGACAAAAAAAATCAACACATATATTATCATATCCATTCAGGACACGGCTCATTATTTATTTTACTTTTATAGACTAAAACACACATGCTTCATTGCACACATGCCTCGTTGCACACATATATTGATAGGATAGATACTACAATTAAAGAACACTCTTCTCTAGTCCTCATTCTGGAGATGTTCATCTATCTCTTTGGAAACTTGAACACAGAACTCAATGAAGGTCTCAGGGTGAGCCACTTTCTCGTCAATTTTCTCATATTCAACGTGCCAGTGCACTGTACTCCCAGGTCCTCCCTGTTTAGGAGTCGCATGGATGGTGATCACAAAGCTCTTATACTCTTTTAATAAATCTCCCTCTATCACCCTAAAAGTGATCAAATTTTTCTCCGGCTCCACTGCCTCAATCCTTTCTTTCGCCACCTTTGCCTCCCCATCTGCACCAAATATATATTATATGTTTAGGTTTTGACACTGAAAATCGTTATTAATTTTAGTTCCTGAACATACTATTGGAGCGACTGTGTTTAAAAAAAAGAACATACTATAAGAAGGTGCATTAATTTAATCGAATGGTGCGTATTTAACAGTAATTGTCATACCATATATCTATATATATATATATATATGTGTGTGAGTTTTGTTAAATTTATAGGTTTCAACTCATAATCAATTAGCAATAACTGAGCTTTTCAGTTAAAAAAAAACTGAATTGTCTATTACTCCTAACAAGAATTTATAGTATCTAGTATTGTATGATATAATTAATAAAGTATATAACGTCGACTTTCCATGAACATAATTCCAAAAGACGATAGAACCAACTTTCCCCCATTCGCCTTCGTGCAGATCACAACTTCGAATGTTGCCAGGAGATGCTTTTGAGACATGATGTGGTCTACCAGCAAACATGTGATGGAACTTCCCAGGAGAAGCCCTGATGTCAACATCAACCTCAAGCTTCCCAACCAAACTTGTCACTTCTGTCTTCCTCATATTATGTGCAGCCCCAGCCATTTTTGTCGCCATTTTATCTCCCGTTGATTTTTTTTTTTTTTTTAGAATTAGAAAGGATTTTGAGAGAGGATGAGTTCCCTTTGAGTTCTTTAGCCTCTTTTTGTAGAGGAGTGAGTGAGGTAACGGTTACAGAAAAAACAAAATGTTTATTAATTGCTATTTTGTATCCCTTGTGACCATGACCCCATCATCTTTGTCTCACCTACTGAATTTCTGTAATGGATCAGAATTAGCTAACGTTGTACATAAGATGGTCGCTCACAACCACACGGTTGATCACATCTTCCGTTTTAAAATTTTCGGTTTGAAATATTTCTTAAACTTTGAAATGATCCTAAAGAGAACATGTCGTTTGTTAATGAAGACACGTTAGTTCATATGCAAATGAAAAATATGTTATGAACTATATTATCAGATAAAGATATGTTTAAAATCAATTTTCAAGTTCGAGTAATTGTCATCAAGACCGTAAAATGCGGAAATATCCCAACACATAAAAACACATGTAATTTTATCAACAAAAGAGGGATACAATGACGATATCAGACAATATCGCGGCCAGATGTAATTTGTCTAAACATGTGTGATAAATCATGTAAGGCGAAATAGTAAATATATCGTTTATCACTAGCATTTACTATTTTCGTTGTTTACTTGTGATTAGACGTTTGCAAGTACATCTTTGTTTCAAGTGTTTCAGTTAATTTTCTTAATGTGGAAAACATATAAAAATATATATTTTGTGGATCTCTCAAAGTACTACGAAAAATTGAGGAACTTTTGTGTGGTGTTCAATAGGTCTGGACACGGATAGGATATCAGGGTTTTTAAAAGTATTTGTCATTTGCTTCGTATGTTACAGATATCTAATTTTTGTATTTGCTTTGCTTTGAAAAAACACGGATATTCGGAAAAACGGATATCAAGAAAATAAATAGATATTTGCGAATATTTATGAATACTTACGGATATCTCATATGTTTTGATTAATATAAATAATCTTAAAAATCCGATGCAGATTTGTTTTGTATAGTATATTTTTACATGATATATAAGATAAAAAATTATAAGAATTGTAAATCTACATATTTTGTAAAATTTTAAACTTAATTAAAAATTATAATAACACAAAACTTAAGAAAAAAATTATAATTATCATAAAATATTTTTCTTCTTTTTATGTACTACTTTAATATAAGTAATAATGTGAATAAAATTTATCAAATTGTATGTCAGAATAACAATTATATAATTTTATACATTTAGAACTTTAATTATAATCAAAATATACATGTACTTTATATATTGTTGGATCGGATCAGATATCTGTGATTTGCTTTGTTTTTGACGGATATTGAATTTTAGTATTTGATTTGATTTGTATAGTTACGGATATCCGAATTTTTTCGAGTCGGATCGAAGCGAATAACGAATCGAATCAAATTTTACAGATATTTTATCCACTAGTGTTCAAGTATCGAGGACATGAGACATCCATAAGTTTTTTGACCTAGACAAAACTACAACCTTATACTCTTTTTATTTTGGTCAAACATATATAATTAATCAATAAGTTTTGTTATTCCTCGATCGCAGTCCCTTACTATTTTCAACAAATCGCAAAACAAAATACTTAATGTTTAACTAAATTTTGATCCGCACAACCGTGCAGGTAATTATTTTCATTTATATACACATAATTATTTATTATAAATGGTTAATTATAATATTTAATATATTACAAAATGTTTAATATCACATTTAAACACACAACAATTTTATAGTTTATATGCAATAACTTAATTTATTTATTTTAATTTTTTTCGTGATAGCATATATTAAATTATGTGATATAAAATTTTAAATTAAATCTTATTGATTAAGGATCAAAAAATTAATTGATAATTATTACATTAAATTAATATTACAAATTTCGTAAAATGTTGTATATGAGATTAGTTCAAATGAAATATATATATTTCATTTTCAGATAAACATGAAATTAACATGAAATTAAAATTTTCCTATAAACATAAAATTAACATGAAATTAATATGAGATTAGTTAAAATGAAATATATATTTCATTTTCAATTAAAAATGAAATTAACTAAAAATTAAAATTTTTGTTTAAGTGAAAATGAAATATACACTTATTTTAAACATATACGAAATTAGTTAAATATTTAAAAGGTTTATTTTAATGAAAAAAATGAAATATATATTATATTGTAAAAAATATGAAAAGATTTTTGTTCAAATACATTTTGAGAGAAAATCTAAGAATAATTTGAATTATTTGTTATAGAAGTATAAGAAACATAATATAGTTCCATTTCTTAAGTAATAAATGAAATAATTGTTACTTCTAGTGAAATTTCATTTTTTTAAATATCACACATGAATGATAAGTCATGACTTTTCTTTTAATATAATAGATATGTTCATGCGTAACTGATTTTATAAACTGATAAAAAAATTGTTCGTTTTGTAAATTAATTATATTAAATGAAAAATTAAGTGACAATAAATGTAACAAATTTTTATTTTTTATTTAAGTTATTATTCTATTCATAAAAATATGGTTTTGAATAATGTTTTTGGTTACATTATTTTCCACCGGCTGAAACTAAAATATTTTTTTTTACTAAATCAAACATTTAACCATATATAAAACTTAGTTATTTATATTTTTGATTTTATAATTGGCACAAAATCTAAATTGATTAACTAATAAATAAAAATTTGTACTATTATTATTATGATAATATAATTAATGATGTGTATTATCGTTAAGATAATATAATTAATAAAATTATTAAGCTAACTGAAATATAGAAATATAATTAATGTAATACTACTATTCATTTTTCCAAACAACTTTCATTTATAATACTATACTTTTTTTTCAAACATCTCCAAAATGTAATTCAACTTTAATAATATAGATTTATTTATCAAACATATATGATTTTATTATTAAACATACATTTCATACATCAATTTTGAGTAGCTTCATAGCTGCTGCTGCTACACTTAGCTTCTCCAAAATAACATCTTCCAAACACTCATGGCACACATATCTCTTCACAAACTCGGACAAGGAGGCTCCTGAGTCTTTATTTATAGAAAATTCAAAGACTGAACTTTAAGGCAAACACACCAATAGACTATAGAAGTATGGATATATATATAGAACTGAAACAAGAGAATTCTTCCTCTATTCTTCGGACATGAGATGTGCATCGATCTCTTTGGAGACTTCGACGGCAAACTGGAGGAGAGTCTCAGGGTGAGCCACCTCCTCACTAATTTTCTCGTACTCAAAGTGCCAATGTAAAACGCTTCCAGGTTCTCCTTCCTTAGGGGTCACTTGAAAGGTGACCAAGAAACTCTTGTACTCGTTCATTAAATCACCCTCTAACACCCTGTACGTGGCCCGATTGTTCTCCGGGTCTATTGACTCGATCCTCTCTTTCATTACTCTTGCCTCCCCATCTGACCATATATAACATATTGACACATTATTATAGGTTTGAGATTGTTAGAAACCTTGCATTTGAACAAGATCAGACATAATGTGTAAATTAATATATATATAGATGGATCAATCCACCGTTTCAAATTGGTTTCATCAAAAGTTGATATATTTTAATGTAGATTCGCTATAAATGTATTCACATAACTAGATAATTATAGCGTCGACTTACCATGAAAGTAGTTCCAGGTTACGATAGAACCAACTTGGCCAATTTCGCCTTCGTGCAGCTCACATCCCTGAATGAAGGATGGAGATGCATTGGGCATATGGTGTTTTTTCCCGACAAGCATGTCATGCAACTTCTCCGGCGAAGATTTTACATCCACGGTTGTCTCAATGATCCCGACCAAACTTGATGCTTCTTCTGCCATGCTTGATCTCTCGATAATTTGCAAATGTGTCTTTAGGGTTTTGCGTTTTGAAAATGAATGTGTTCCCTTCTAAGCTCTTTACCCCCTTTAAATAGAAGAATGAATAAGCGAGAAATACACTGGATTTTTTCTTTTTGTTACTTCTACTTTTGATCCGTTCTTTCTTCTCTTGATCACGTTAGCGGTTAACCCATCTGGCGCTACATGATAAGACTAAATTATTATATAGTAATTTATAAAAAAGAATCGTAAATGTAAAGCTATATAGAATATCATTCGTAACTCGTGTCATACAGGATATTTTGAATGAGTATTTATTAGCAATAGTGGGGAAGTAGTCAGTTCTTGAATCGCGAGTCTTAAGAAAATAAGATAAAATGATCTGGGTTTAGGGTTTCATAAATCATGCATGAACCATATTGGTTAACTAAGAGAGTAAATAGTGCAACCATCGGGTTGCCTGTCTCTATGATATATATATCGTTCATGTCAATATAGACAGAAATCATAGCATAACTCGGAGCTTGGAAGGTACTTTGAAGATGGACTTAAAGATTGGATAACACATTCATTTCAGTTTTAAATTGATAAATATTGAAAAGTTCATACTCCGAAAATATAAAGGAAAAAAATGAGATCATTCAAATGATTTGATGACACAATTCATTTCAGTTTTTAAATTGATAAATTTTGAAAAGTTCTTACTCCAAAAATATAATCATTTTTTTCATCAAAGAATTACATATCTGGATAATCCCGAAATGGCCATCCTTCTGTCAATTAATCCACAATTTCTTTGGTAATTGGATTATCCGGCAGCTATATCTCCGGCTCACAGCTTTGACTTTTGATCAAATAAACACATCAATTGTCATTATTGTAAATTATAATATTTTAGATGATATAAAATAATATCTACCAGGCAACGTGTGGACAATTTGAAAAAGTCACTATCGAATATGGATTTTAATAAATCATTTTTTGTAAAGTCTGGCGAATTCGGTATTAACCAAATCACAGTATTTTTTTCCTCATTTTGATGGATCATGTTTAGCTTACAGCCACTAGAGATTTTATGCTCAGATATATAAACTTCAAACTATCAATTATAGAGTTACTTATGAGGCTATGAAGATGATTGGTGAGAGATGCGGATGTGATGCACATTTGCACAAACTCATTTATCATGACTGACAGTTTCAAAATATTAATAACAGCTTGATAGCTTTACTTTTATTGTTGTGGATATTAATATTTTGCATCTGTCAGTCATGATAACTTGATAAGTTCTCTCTACAATACACGATTTTGCACGTCAAGTTTTCTAGAATGTTATGTCAACTTGTCAAGTGCTTTCAGATTTTTTTTTCTTTTGACAAATATATTTATATGAACGACTAGAATATTATAATATCTATCTAAAGATCATGTATAGCATATAAATATAAATTTTCCATTTAACTGTTATATATTTTCACAATAATCCTTTTCTAATTATTAATTTTATCAAAAGATTAATAATGTTATAATGATTGAACTAAGACGAGTTTTCTGGCTTGCAGGTGATCGAGCTTTTCTGTCATTGATCCTCGCTTAGCCCTGGAAGCCGCCATTATTCACCAAGCTTCGACCAATTCTCACCAAAAAAAACCAACATATCATCACCGACCCATAATCAGATGATGTGTTGAACAAGAAAAGATAAACAGTAACTCGTACGTGGTATGTTCAATTTTATTTCCATTTTTATAATAGAATATAAATTTTAAGGCAATATAAACAATTGTATATCATTAATATGAATGATTGGCTAGAAATTTTTTGAGGATTATAGACTTATTGCAAATATAATTTCTTTCTAAAACAATATACAGTAGAACTTCTATAAACTAATACTCGATAAATTAATATACACTAAAAATCACTATAAATTAATATAATTTCATAGTTTTAAAATTAAATTTTTATTCAATTACTATCTAGATAAATTAATAATTTTATAAATTAATAAGAAATATAGTTTTGGTGTAGTCCCAACATTATTAATTTATAGAGATTTCATTATGCTTTCGTTGAAAAACATATGCAAATTTCATAACAATCTTATAAAATATGCTATTTATTTCATTTAATGGCTATAATATAATAGTTTTCATTTAATGGTGAATACAAGGGAGAAGACCTCCCAAGTTTAAATTTATTTCAAAAATATAATACGATACAATATCTCTTCTCTTTTCTTGTTTTTCTTCTTATTTCTTTGTTCTACTTACGAAGAACCAACAATGCAAATAAACTTCGATTTCAGTTATGTATTGTGATATTGTTTTAAGTCTATATTGCTTAATTAATAAACAGTATAATATTATATGATGATTGATGCAGACATCACGTCTAACTAATCGTGCACACCGATCGGATATCCGGATTTTGAAAGTATTTGTGATTTGCTTCGTATGTTACAGATATTTGACTTTTCAATTTGTTTTGCTTCGAAGAAATACGAATAACCGGAAAACTGAATAATCAGAAAATAAATAGATATTTGCGGATAATTACGAATACTTACAAATATCTTCTATGTTTTGATTAATATAAATGGTTTTAAATATTCGATACAAATTTGTTTTGTCAAATATATTTTTGTATTATATATAAGATAAGAAAAAAAAGTAATGAATCTACATATTTTGTAAAAAAAAATCAAAATTATTTAACAATTATAATAACACAAAATTTAAGAAAAAAATTATAATTGTCATAAATTGTTTCTTTTCGTTTTATGTAATACTTTTATATAAGTAGAAATGTGAATAGATATTGTCAAATCAGATTTTAAAATAATAAATATATAATCATTTTATACATTTAAAACTTAAAAAATATTCAATATATACATATATTTATATATTGCTGGATTAGACTGAATATCCGCTTTTCAAAATTTTAATATTTGTAATTTGTTTTGATTTTAACGGATATTAATTTTGATATTTTTTTTCCTTCAAAAGTTTACGGATATCCGAATTTTTTAGATCAAATTAAAACGAATAGCGAATCTAATAAAAATCAAGGGATAAATGTTCAGCCCTACGTCTAACACACTTATTTTCCTTTTAGTTTTCTTTTCTTCTTCTATCACTTTTTCCGCTTCATGATCTTCTTCACTGCTCCGTTATTTCCACCTCTATTATCTCCCCTCCTTTTCTGTCCCAATCATCTCCACTTGTAACATTTTGTTAATGAACATGCGTGAATCATTTATTCTATGCTATTTGGTTAATGAGTATAGTTGCCATTTTTTCATATGTGCACATAATGACTGTTGCTTGTTCACACGTGGGAAAGGGTAATTTGGTTCATTTTCATGTGAAATTGTTACATAAAAGCATAATTATCGTTGCCGGTTTCTTAAAAAGCTTTTTGTTTTTTTGTTTAAGTCTGAAAAAATAAAAATAATAATAATAACAATCAATCATAGGTTACCACATGTTAATGAAACCCGCAAACAGTGCAAAAAATACTCCAAAATCAATATTTATTTCATATGTTTTGTGATCGATTATTAACCTTTTTACGGGGTTTACACTCTAAAAAACCCACTAGAACCCCGAGATAAAAATGGTCTTACATGATTAGTTTGTGAATTTTAACTCCTCTAATTCATTCTTAATATTAAGGTACAAGTAAAAAATAAGCTACATTTCTTTTTATTCCCCTGCTTCCTGTACAGTCCTTTCTTATCTTCTCAAATCACGAAGCAGGATGCTTAAATTATTTATCAAACATAGAAAAAAACATTTCATACATAAATTTTGAGTAGCTTCATAGCTGGTGCTGCTACACTTCGCTTCTCAAAAGTAACCTTCCAAATTAAACACCTCATGACACACATCAAACTCGGACAAGATGGCTCCTTAGTCCTTATTTAAGCAATTTCAAAGACTTGACTTTAAGGCAAACACACAAACAGAAGTATGGATATATAGGATTGAAACTAGAGAATTATTCCTCTATGCTTCGGACAAGAGATGTGCATCCATCTCTTTGGAGATCTCGGCGGCAAACTGGAGGAGATTCTCAGGGTGAGCCACCTCCTCATTGATTTTCTCGTACTCAAAGTGCCAATGCGCAATACTTCCAGGTCCTTCCTCCTTTGGGGTCACTTGAAACGTGATCAAAAAACTCTTGTACTCTTTCATTAAATCACCGTCTAACACCCTGTACGTGACCCGATTGTTCTCCGGGTCTATTGACTCGATCCTCTCTGTCACTACTTTTGCCTCCCCATCTGTCCATGTATAACATTGACACGTTTATAGGTTTGACATTATTCGAAATCTCGCATTTAAACAAGACCAGACATAACGTGCAAAATAATTAATATATGCACACACATACACACACTCTCAATATATATATATCAGTCCACCCGTTTTAAATTGGTTTTGATTTAAATGGTTAAATATCTTAGAATTATTGTTATGAATGAATTCATATAACTAGATAATATGTAGAGTTGACTTGCCATGAAAGTAATTCCATGTTACGACAGAACCAACTTGGCCCATTTCGCCTTCGTGCAGCTCAACGCCCTGAACGAAGGATGGAGTTGCACCGGGGACATCGTGTTTCTTCCCGACAAACATATCATGTAACTTCTCCGGCGAAGATTGTATCTCCACGGTCGTCTCAATGATCCCGACCAAACTTGATGCTTCTTCCGCCATTCTTGATATCTAGATAGTTTGCAAATTTCTCTTACGGTTTTGAGTTTTGAGAATGAATGTGTTCCCTTCTTTTTTTTTTGATCAAAAATGTGTTCCCTTCTAAGCTCCCTTTAAATAGAAGAATGCATGACGCGAGAAATAGACTGGACATTATTTTATTACAAATCATTTTGATTAGTTCTGTCTTCTATTTGATCATGTTATAAGACTGAATTATTATATAATTTATAAGACAAAATGGTAAAAGCTAAAGTTATATACATAAAATTTTATTCGAAACTCGCGTCAAAAAATATTCTGGATGAGTAGTAGAATAGTGGGGAAGCAGTCAGTTCGTGAGGCTTAAAGAAACTAAATATGATAATTCTGGAAATGTTTCAAATCTCTATGCATTTGTTAGTATCTAGAGGGTGTGAGGACCGAATGTCTCTGCTATATATATATATATATATATACACACGTGTGTGTGTGTGTTTTTGGGTTTAGAAATTTTACCTTTTCTATGATAAATATGTATTTCTAAAAGAAAAGAAAAATCGATCGAGTTTTGAAATTATAAATACGAGACTAAAAATTGTTAAATAAATTATTCACATAATAATATACAAACCATAAATAAATATTTGCTTCATTAATACATTCTTGCTTTTAATTATTTGGTTTTTCAAGTCATATTTATCAAGGACCATTTAATAGCATGAGCAAATAGAGTGATCAAACAAAATTCGAATTTAAAAATAAAAAATTGAAAATAAATATATAACTTATGGACTAATACCTTGAATTTTTAGATTTACTACAAAACTTAGAAGTTATATTTAAAAGAGAATGTGTTCCAGAAGAAGCATTCCAAAAAAAAGAAACTTTAAAGATTTCAAATACATAAAAATAGAGCTATAACTTTTAAATTACATTATTACATCGTTAAGTTTATATATATTGTTTATGTTTCTTGAGATGGCACTGTTTGTTCAAAACAAGATATGATGATATGGTTTATGGTTTCATAAGTCACGAACCATCTTCTCTGCTGAAGGAAAGTACCATTTTTATCTACCATAATATGTTATAATAAGCTTATTTTATCAGTTACATCTATTTAATTATTTACATTATCAAAATTTGTTGAAACAAATCTAACAAAATCTAACAATAATTTTTAAATATTGATTTAAACTAGTGTATTGGTTAATTTCGTAACTAATAATTTAATATTAAATAAAAATTATTATAGGCAAAAAATAAGTATGCCTTTTTTGTCACAAAAAAATAAGTATGCTATTTTTCTAATTTTAGTATATATTATATGAAAATTATAAATTTATGAAATGAAAGATTAACTGCACATATGTACAGATTAAAGTTTAATATTGGTGATGATTGGTTCAACTGTAACTCTAAAAATTTAGCTGTAAAAATTTAGCCGTAAATAAGTTTGACTGTAGATTTTTTTACAGAAACTTTTGTTGTAGTTAAATTTGTTGTAGATGTAGGCTATAAGCTATAGATATTTAAAAATAAAATATATTGTGTATATATAAAATAATTATTTAATTATCAACTAAAATTATGTGTATTAATATTTTTTTCTAAATTATCAAAGTTTACTATTATTTAAATGTGATATGTAAATAATATTTTATGTTATTTAAAATATTTTAATAGTTTTAAAAACACCCATAATTATATGTAAATATTTATAGATGTTTTTATTATGATAATCTAATTTAAATTATATTATAAGTAGTTTTTTTCATTTTACAGTTTCTACAGCTTAAAAAATGAAGATGTAGGTTTTTTGCCTAAAATACATAAGAAACAAAATTGCTTTAATTTTTTTGCTGCAACTTTAAAAATAAAGCTAAAGCATGATTGATAAAAGTTAATAGAAATTTGTTGTAGGCTTTGACTAACAAAAATAAAGCTACAACATGATTGTAAAGTTTAGTGATTTAAAAATAATTAAAGCTAAAATAAAGAGATAAAGTCCAACCAATCACCTCCAATGTTTATTAGGAGAGTACGCAGTGCATCCATCGGTTTGTCTATATATATATATATATATATATATATATATATATATATATTGTTCCTGTCAACCTGAACAGCAATCAAAGCATAAATCGGATTTTGGAAGAGTATATAGTTTGAAAGATGCACCTAAGATTGGTACATCGTGGATGCGACGACAGAGTTCATATCTAAAAGACAATTGAAATAATTCAAATTATTGGATGACATTGTTTTATTCAATTTCATAAAGCATGACTAATAGAATTCTTTAGGTGAGATTTTTATCGGAATCTAAGAAATTATTTTTAACTAAAAAAATTAAAAATTTTTCTTTCCATTTCAAATTAAACGATGTTTTGGAGAGTTTTGATGTTTCAAAATACATGGTATTTTTATATTAGTTTTAGTTTTATAAAAGATTATGTAGCCAATGATGTTTTTATAATTCTATTGATGATTGGTTGAATTAGTTTTTATTTATATTTTAAATAATATTTTTTAGGTAAAAGTGTATGTCTTAATTCTTGTGTATGAATCAAAACATCAACTATTTTGAAACACAGAGAGTATATTTTAATAATTTTTCATTAATCACACTCTTAAGTCTTAATTGATATATTTCTTGAAAAGTTCTTACTCCGAAAAAAATATTTATATTTCTGGATATATTTTAAGCGATCATCCTTGACACTGTAACATCATATTCTGTAAATGGATTACACGTTGTTATATCATTATTTTAAAAGATAAATAGGAATTATTATAGGCTGAGAAGATTGTGTTATCCGGCAGCTGTATCTCTTGAAGTAGAAAAGAAACAAAAATTCAGAATTTAAAGTATCTCCTCATTTTTTGAAAAGTTTAATTAAAAATATATCTCCATTTTGATCAAAGTCAGAATATTATTTTCATATGTTTGTTCACTAATCCGTACACGTCACAGTTTTGACTTTTGATCAAATAAACATACCAAACTTCACAATTATAATATATAATATCTTTTAGTATGATACAAGATAATGTCTATCATGTGAAATGTGGACAATATAAAAAATTACCAAAATTATTTGACAAAGTCACCATTGGCTATTGATTTTAATATATCAACTAGATTTTGATCGCGTTTAAAAAGTACGAAATTTATTTATTTATAAATAGTTATTTATAACAAATACAAATTTGGTAATTATAAAAATATATGTTTGAATTTTGATCTGCCCCGGATCTACGATAGAATCGATAAATCCGATAATCCGTATATAAACTATTCTTATTTAAGAACTTGACAAAACATAGTAAAAGTCCAAAACTTGCTATTAATAAGTCACATGACACTGATTGACCTGTATAAAACTAAGATATAGCTATTGGTATATAAAAATATTAAATTGAATAAAATATTTAATTTCTAATTTTCTTTTGTTTCTTACTATGCAAATAAACAAATACTGATAGGTTTTCATTATTAATTTATTTTCATTACTAATAATTTATTATGCATTTATTTTTTTTTTAATTTTAGATTTTTTTAGTTTTAGATTTAGAATTGAAAACTTAATTTTTAAATCGTTATTATTTACTTATCATTTTTGTCAAAGTTCTAATTTGATAAAAACCGTGATGTAGGATGAAAATGTTATGTACGAATAAGTTGGTACAGTTTTATATATACTAATAGTTAGGTTAAATATTTGATTCAAATTTTTATACTTAAATATTTATTTTTATAAAACTTAATTAGTTATTAATAAATATATGTTAAATGAATCATAGTTTTGCGTAAATATTTGATTTTATAATGCAAACAAAAATTTAAGAAGTTTAATTATAAAAACATTATTGATGTAATTTATTTATTTAAAAACAACTATTTATAACAAAAATGAATTTGGTAATTTTTATTTTGTTCCATATTAAATTATGTTCTCACTTTTTAGTTAATATTTATTGCCACTTGAAACTTGTAACCAATAAAAATACTATAGTTTTTTTATTGGTTGAATTAGCTTTATTTAATGTTATTTTTATGTAATCAAAAAAATTACGTAAAAATCTGTATTTTTTTAATATTTGTGTACAAACTTTAGACACTATTTAAAATGGTACAAATTGAATAAATGTTAAGTAAAACAATAGTTTGCCAACTTGCGCCAATTACTGTTTCAGAAAAGGTAATACTGCTATTTTTTTCTCTCTGTTTTCAAGGAGGAAATGTGTTGTTGCGCTGATTTTTTTTATTTTTTACCCTTTTACTCTATTTCTTTTCCTTCCACTCACTCTGTTTTTTTATCTCAATTCCTCCACTTCTTAGAGCATGTGCATCAAAGAACCCCTCATGGGGTTCATTGATAATTTTTTATGTATTTAATGGTGGGTCCGTGAACAGTGTTGA
>OVBX01004039.1:0-15429 GCA_900406325.1 Erucastrum elatum | reverse complement strand
ATATATATATATATATATATTATCTTTTATTTTATATTATGTAAAAGAACATGAAATAAGTAATAGTATATAAATAATTTGTATATACAATGGTAATTCCGCGTAAGGCGCAGATGTTTCATGGGGTGACATTTCATTATCTGCGCCTGTTATATCATATACGGATTAAACAAATACCTCTGTTATATGAACACAGCAGTACAGCACTATCTCAATTGTTCTAGTTGGAAGAGAAAAGATTGTTAGAATAAACGGAAGGTGACACAACTTCCACATGTGTTAAATAGGTCAACGTCATGCATCTTTCGACCGGACTAGGCCGTCAATGATTCAGTTTAGATCTAAATATTGTGAGTTCATGCAAATGCATCGATTTATATGAGGAGAGAATTGAATTACTCACATCATGAGGATGAATAGTATCAAAATAGCTGGGGAAAGTGTGGAGAGGTCGACAATGGTTTCTCCAGTGTGTCTCGAGTTTATCACTTGAAACAACGATCCAACCAACTTCTCATACCAATTCAATCCTGCAAGAGACTCCGAGCTCCAAGCGAAGGTGCAGAAGAGAAGAAATTGTATCAAAACAAACCCTAACACCGTTAATCCAAGAAAAACACAAAGACCAGGGGATAGTAGATGAGAATATCCCATCTTATTGTGGTTCTTCAGAATATAACCAAACTCCTCACGTTTTGTGGTCTTACCTAGTCCCCATATTAGCAACATCAAGAAGCAAGGGAATACAGTGTTACCCATCAACACTTGAGGGATTAAGAGCCAGAGGAGACCCGAATTCTTTCGAAATATGACCATGTTCTCATTTGTGGGAACAAATCCGCAGTTTGCGAACGTGGAGACAGTTGTAAAAATAGAGAAGGTGAGAGGTGAGATATCTTTGGAACTAACAACATCTCTTGCCGTTTTGACAAAGCTTACGTACACGAGAAGCAACACACAGCCAACTATGTTTGTTACAAGATGGTAGCCAAGAACCACCGAGTACAAGCACTTAGATGCCCTTTCTTTAATCTGGCTAGGAACTTCTTGATGATCAGTAACATTCTCGACGTCAAGACGACGATCCTCAATCATTGGGGCCGCCTTGAAATAGCCCAAAATATGTCTAATCTTGTTATGTGGGATGAGAAATTTTTTGAAATGGGACAAGTAGAGGCTGAAAAAGGAAGTTAAGATCTCGCCGCCGAGAAACATGAGTATAGTGAGAATGATAAGTTGGGTGTTGGAGAAGACTTCCATGTCGACGGTGGACATGGAAGAGACGGTGATGGCGGAGACAGAAGTGAAGAAGAGGTCAAAGTCATGAGGACGTGAAGTGGTTCTTGGCTTAGAGACCTTGAGTGCGAAGAACCCTAAAAAGGAGAAGGACAGGAAATAGATGAAATAGAGGAAGAAGGGGGAGCGAGATTTAGCAAGTTGCGACCGAGTTATACATATTTCTCCTGGAACTCTATCCATTTTATTTCTTAAGTCGGGCTGCGCTAATTATTCGGCAAAGATGTGTTTATATATTACACGCGCATGAGCCTTTCAGCCACATATATGTAAGTTAAGATGGATGAAAGAGATAAATGGTGAATTTGCCAACTGAATTTTTTTTAATCACCACTAAGAATATATAACTGGTAAATGAAGTTAATAGACAAAATAGTTTTTCATATTTTTACCCTTCCAACTATAAAAAAAAAATTGTTATACAATTTGTCTGTCATTGTGGCTTCTTTATATGAAATAGATACATAATATTATATAACAGATGGAGCGATGGTCGAACTGGTGATGGGTTGATGGACGAGGCGATGGCCAAAGGCGGAAGAGTCTTGGATGATGTGGATAGAATCGAGATTTCTGGTCTCTCAGTCTCATATGGTCGATATGGACGTTGATTAAACTAAGCTTTATTGGTTTTGTCTTGTGTGACACTCCCAAGCTTAGTCGATAGATGTAATAAAATGAATATGTTTAGACTCATTTTAGGTCCAAACATATGCATTTTACATGTCATCATCATTTTATGATATTTATTAATTGTCCCATATTCTTATCCGATCCTCTTGTTTTTAAAATCAAATCTATAAACCAAATTTTGATAATTAATTTTGTTAAATACACAAACACACACACACACACACACACACACACACACACACACACATATATATATATATATATATAATTTAATGACAAATACATAATAATCTAAAATACATAAACTTTAAAAATAAATAGGAGAAACATAAGACCAAAAGAAAGAAGAAAACTTATCATCTATGATATTGATTTTTCCATTTTCATCAAAACCACCCCAAAGAAAAAAAAGTGAATTACACGTATGTTCTCCTATTTCTAGTCACGAGACGGACCTATAGAAAAAAAAAGAAGATAAAAACCATACAAAAGGAGTACGATTTAGTTTACCGAAAAGATATTATATAATTTGAGTTTTTTGAAAATATTATCAACAAATAATAGTTCAATGATGAATATATAAATTCCAGAAATAAATAGAAAATTTATTTAAAAAATAATAGAGACTGTTTCCAATTCTAGATACATCAAATTCAAGCTAACGAAAAAAAAAAAGAATTAATCGAACAGAAGTTTTTTCCTTCAGTTGGACACCAAACTCAAACTTAGAAAAAATAAAAAACAATTGATGTAAAACCCACAACCAAAAATTAATACAACTAAATATTTTAAAATTAGAAAAATGAAAACATAGAACTTAAAATTAATGAAGCATATAATATAACCAACAAAATAAATAATAAAAATTAAACAAATGTTAAATATATATATATATATATGAAAAAATCACTATAATAAAAATTAGCATAATCTAGTATTTCTTTTTCTCGTTTCATCAAAGAAAAAAATAACAAAAATTTAAATAAGTGAATCTAACAATTTTTTTCTCTTATTGATGTTAGAGAAACTAACAAGATGTTAATGAAAAAAAATAAAGGATTAATAAATATTTAAAATAATGGTTTCAAAAAATAATTCAGAAAACTTGGAAAGTTAAAAATTAAAAAAACAAAGAAAATGTCTGTTATAAATAATAGATTATTTTTTTTTCGACAAGATTACATATTGTATTAAATAAATATGGAATTTGTTTTCAAAAAATGTTACTTTATGAGTTTCAAAACTCTCTCTAAACATGAATTTAATACTTCTATAAAATAAATGTATATGCTTACAGTCCAAGTGATAACGCAATACAAAATATAAAATAAAAATAAGAGATAAAATAAGAGGTTCTAAAATATTTGTTATGAATAATAGATTAAAGTTATTGTATCTAAATAAATATCAAATTTGTTTTAAAAATATTACTTTATGAATTTCAAAACATACTCCAGACATGAATTCAATACTTCTATAAAATAAAAAAGTATATTTTCCCCAGCAAAATAAGCAATACAAAGCATATATAAAAATATAGATAAAAGAAAAGGATCAAAAATGAAATTGAAATAAATAAAAAAATTTACACTGCCAAAATAAATCAGAACAGTTTCAATAATCTATCTATATATAATAGACTTTTCTCTACTCATGTGACACGTGGAATAGAGATTTGTTGACATGTATCCCCCTTTTCTTTCTTTTTATATTTTAGCTCTTTCATTTTTATATTGCTGTAATTTAGTTCACCATTTTTTAATTATGCACTATTTAATCCTTTAACTATTTAACTCATCCACAACTAAAAACAACATAAACCTTCGCTTTTTTCTTATTTTACTAATTTCAATTTATTTATTTACAAATTATATATTTAATTTTAATATTAACTAAACTAAAAATAATAAATTATATCACAACGCATAATTTAAACATAAAACCTCTATAATCACAAAGAAAAACAAATTGTCGAAGTAACACTGACTCAATAAAAATCCACAATTGAAAGGAAATCAAGAACAAAGACAAACTTACCTCGCTTTATCATAGAGTGTCATAGTCAGAACAAACAAAACTCAGAAAATTGTTGAAAGATAAACTTTGGAACAAAACAATCTCTCGAACACAAAGAAGTGCGATCAAAGACCAATAAAAAAACATGTTACATAAAGAATAATCAGCATAAGGTCAAAGTCACTACGAAGCAGGAAGACATTTTCCTAATGCACCATAAGCACAACTACGAGCTATGAAGTAAAAAACACCTCACAAACTAAACACACACAAACAAAAAACTCATTCCAATAAAAAACCACTAAGCTCTGGATAGAACGGACCAAAGCTCCAGGTAACTAACTCCGCACACTTATACTAAAAAAAGCTGGAGAAGAAAAGAAACAATCCGAGGGAGAAAGAATGGAAGCCAACCACCGCCAAAGCAAAGCGCAAGTTTGAGAACAGAAACAACCTTCGAAACCTACAAAGCATACACGGAGGAAAACATTATCCAAACTTAGAGTGGCAAGCATGGTGAAAGAGAGAGTCACAAAAGACGCGGACAGTGATGAAAGGTGTAACGAGATGAAAAAAACAGAAAACGACAGGTAGACGAAATGAAATTGATAAACCGTGGAGCCTTCCTTCAGTTATGAAAGAGAACATACAAGTCAGATCACTAAAATCTAAATCTTGAAAACGAATACAAGCATAGACTATTAATAGTAAACTAGCGACGAGAATAACAACATCAAAGACAACTAAACTCAGACTCAATCCAAGGAGATTTAGTTCGTAACATCAGTTGAAATAAAAGGAAGAGGAGGAACAACCAATATTGACTGGAACAGCTTACAATGCCGTTATAAACAACCACATAACTAAGAACTTACAAACCCGATCTATAACAAATACCAGATAATTTCACATGAAAAAAGTGAGGAAGAACAAGAGCATGGTAGTGAGTATTTTTCCAATGATTGAGAAACATATCACACCAAAAATGATAAACGAAATACATAAATGGTAATTGTTAAATGTCAAAATATGAAGAGATGGCACAAAATATATTAAATATTCAAATAATTAAAAAAAAAACAGAAAATACAACTTTTATTGTTAAAACTATTAATCTTAGATCAATAAAACAAATTTATTGAAATTCAATATGTTTGGCTTCGATAAACTTTACATCATATGCATTATTAATAAAAACAATCACATAATTACATCATCTAAAAAATCATTCTTAACAACACTAAAACAATATTCGCACCGACACTAGCGGACACGCCCCTAGTTGTATTATAAATTTAGGTTAACTGCAATAAAATTGTTGTTGACTATCCAGCTTAAAAACTTTCATGAATGAATTTGACCGTTTGATGCTAAAAGACACTGAAACAACTGATTACTTTGGAGTAAAGATGTCTGAGATTTCTTCAACATGAGCTGCCTAGGGAGGAATTATAGAAGAATAAAAACTAGTTAAGAAGTTTCTGAAAATTCTTCCTCGTAAAAATACATACACATTGTGGTCTCTCTCGAGCAAGTGCTAGATCGCAATAATACAAGTTTAGAGGATATCATCGGATGGCAAAAATCCTATGCAGAAAATATAGCTGAAGAAGAAGAAGAACCCCCAAAAGATCAAAGCAAACTGATGTATGAAAATATGAAATCTTTAACAAAATCAATCAATTATAATGGCATTTTGTAAAAATATAGGTCATGGTGGAAATTTCTATTATATGGGAAGTGGTCGCGGTCGGTTAATGGAGGAGGAGATCTATCGAGAGTTATATGCTATCGATTTGATAAAACATGACACTTTGCTTCAAACTGCGCGATATACTACTTAAATTACAGAAAAACAAGAACACACGACAATGATGCATAAGACGCACATGATCTCATGATGCATGAGGTGGTGTATCTTAACGAATGAAAAATTGTGCCCAATATATACGAAGCAAATATCGGTGAAGGAAATATTGGGTACCTTGACAACGATATGAGCAACCACATGAGTGGAGATCGATAGTATTTTACTCTAACTGATGATTATATTACGGAAAATAAAAGTTTGGATACAACTTGCACATATAAATCAAAGAAAATCAATCTACTAAGTTCATTGACTGGAATGGCAAACCAAGAACAATGTTAGAGGTATATTATTTAACAAACTAAAGAGTTGGACATGAGCTCGAGAAAGCCCAACAATTAGTATCAGAGCTAGAATAAAGAAAATCATCAAAAAGACCAAAATAGTTTTCAAGATGGAAAATGAAGATCAATGGCGAGAACATGAGAAGCATGGAAGAAACAAGTCAAAGATCTTGAAAAATTTCAGCTGTGGGAAGAGAATCCTCAAAATACCTCAAAATAACTTTACGATTAAGAGTAGAAGATAAGTACTTGCGGGAGGAAAAGACACAAGGTGAATATAGTCTTTGGTTTGAGAAGAAGAATGAGAGATGTCAATCCAAATCCCATATAGTTAGTTTAGACAGATAATGTCTAATATAATTTAGACAAATAGTTTTCAAGATTGAAAATGAAAATCAATGACGAGAACAGGAGAAGCATGGAAGAAACTAGTCAAAGATCTTGAAATTTGAGTTGTGGAAGGAGAATCTTCAAAGTACCTCAAAATAACCATAAGATTAAGGATAGAAAATAAGTACTTGCGGGAGGAAAAGACACAAGGTAAATATAATATTTGGTCTGAGAGAAAGGATAAGAGATGTCAATCCAAATACTATATAGTTAGTTTAGACAATAATATCTAATATATTGATGAAGAAGTCCAAAATGTGAGTTTATACGAGCTTGCCTCTCGGTTTAAAATAAAAAATATTATACTCATTGTACAATAAATAGTCGGACATGAAAACCAAAAAAAACATAACAATAATGTGGTATATCCCTGTTCAAAAACACGGGCGCGGAGGCCGTTGTATCGCCGGCTATACACTCGGCGGAGGAGAGCCGTCTCGATTATGATCAAATCGGAAGGAAACGCGGATGCAAAAAAAAGTGAAATATTGTAGATATTTGGCTCGAAAACATGCTATAAACATATGTTTTATTATCTAGATCTTAAATCCAGTTCATAAGGTGCTTGAATTGACGAAAATGGAGCTGAAAATCAATGGCGGCCGCGTAGTAATGCGCAGGAAAAAAAGATAGATCTGGAAAGAAAACAATATACGAAAGTACATTTTTGCCCTTACTTAATATAAAATAGTAAAAGTTAAAAGAGACGCATTATCTGGGGTTCGAACCCAACACAGGTTGGTTAAACAACGTTGCTATAACCATTCTGCCATTGAGAAACATTAATCACCAGTGAAAACATAAATATATTTACATAAAACCCGAAAATTTTCAGATATATTAAATATAACAATTTAAAATACTTAAAATAAAATCCCCGATTACTTCACGATTTTTTTCCGAGTTTCTAATAAATCGCTAGGCTCTGGTCGAGCGCATGCGTAGCGTCTAGCGAAATTTTGAACATTGGGTATAATAGGAATAGGAAGGGGACCACTGATAAAATCTAGGAGGTGATATGTTATTCTAATAAACCGTGCTGTATCAAATCACTTTGCTAGGTGGCCACCACTAAAAGGTTACATACTTAAACTATCAATGCTTATTGGTGAGAATTAAATTCGAGTTTTGATGTAGATGTTGACAAAGCAGGACGAACATAATATTTTCCCAAATTTCATTCTGCTCAAATGCGTTTTGCACTAGAAAATCGTTTCCTTTATGTTATATAAAATGTTATCTTCTGCTAGGTGTATATAAATAAATTATATTCGAAAAGTTAAAGAGATAAATTCTGGCGTATGGTGATTAAGCTTTTAGAATCGAAGAAAGGTAACTTCAACAAAATAAAAAGGCGAAAGGTAATATTTACGTGCAAAATAGTACTCTGTTCCTAAAAGATGCTAGTTCTAAGGAAATTTTTTGTTTCTAAATAATAGTTTTTTTTATTTCCAATGCAAATTTTGTCAACTAATAATGAATAATTATGAAGTTCAAAAACATTGATTGTGCATTCTATAAAATCTTATTAGTTTAAAAATATATAAAATATAAAATTACAGAAAACTATGCATTTATTACTAAGTTTTAATAAAAAGTGTGAAAAGTTTAAAACTACCATCTGCTAGGAACAAAAGGAGTATCATACTCCTTGCATTTAATATTAGTATTAAATGTCGGTTTAAATTTATGGTTCTTTTTTTTGCTAAATCGTTTTAAATTTAAATTTTTCTTACTTTTTTAATAGTTAATGGGTTCATCATCGTTTCACAGAAATGATTTGTTTTTACTAAATTTTTCATTTAAATTTTGTTTTTATCTTAAAAAGTTTAGTTTTGTAATATTTGTAAATCTTTATTTTTGTGGCTAATCATCTTTTTTTTTTCATTCTCCAGCGTTATAGAACTTATTTGTTGTAAGAAACCCCTTATCCATTTGGTTATGATTGGCTAAATTTTCTATAACGATTGATAATATAATTTCAACTGTATTCTATTTTTATTTGAGTTTTTCTTAGGTTCACTTCGGTGAACCCACTAATATAGTAACTAATAAAAATTGTCAAGTCATATTATCTTTTGAAATAAAAAGATCAAAATTACAAAAAAAATAATTGTATTTACTAAAAACAATTTTTATAAAAAAAATTAATGTCATCAGACAAACCCGCTGTGGATAAACCCTATATCTCCTAGGATTTATAATTTTGCATACAGCGTTTAAGTTTTAATATTTAGGAGTTTTGCTGACAGGTATAAAACAGCGTTAGCAACATTAAGAATTATTTTCTTTTCCTTTCAGTTTCTTTTATTTTATTATATTATTTCTGAAACATAATATAAATTAACATATTTTTATTGATTATTATGTTAGTGATCAATCTAGAAATTCACCGGAGAAGATGAATAGAAGAACAACACCATTTATTTTGGCAGTTTGGACACTTTAATATGTTTATTATATTTATTTATCTACTTTCATTTCTTTTCTTACAAAAATCTTATCGAGTTGTTTTATATTAATGTCTTGTTTGGATTGTTTAAGTATATACTTTTTTTTAGCACTGTTTAAGTATATTCTTTTATTTTCATATTATTATTGGACTTATATGTCGAATTTTGCTTACTTTGGTACGTACTCTTTTTCACATTTATATGGATACAGTAATTGTGCATCTCTTTTTAGATCACACACCAAATTTTTATATGTTTGAAGTAATTAAAAGTGGTACATCTGTTTACAAATCATATAGTATTTTACCATTAAAAACTCATAAACATAACTATTTTACTTTGTTTGCAATGTGTATTCTACTTTGAATTGATTATCCCACTAATGAACTTATTTGAAATGACTCAACATTTGTGATCAAATATAAAATAATATATTTTTGTAACTTTTTATTTATCATATTCATCTTACAAATGATTCTCGATGAAAAAGGTCATAACATTTTTCTACTTTTTGAAAATTACTTGTTTTACTCATACATTCTTATATTCATTGCTTATTTATTATATTGTCACTGTCATCAATGCACTAAAGATCATGTGTGTTTGCAATTGACTATTTTGTTGTGTTTTCATAGATTCTAACTTTTTTTGTAATAAACAAATATCGGTTAAACTTCTTTAGAAGTTTTTTCTGATGATCAGGTTAGTTTTGTGATATCACTTAAATGACCCTAATGAGTGATTTACTTTCTCAAATAAGAGATTCAATTGTAGTACTTAGGGATCGAATTCACGGGGAGCTATGAAACCTAATAAATCTAATAGTTATATGATTAAGCTAGGCTAATAGGTTTAATGCAGTAAATAAAAATAGTAAAGCAGTAAACAAGATGAACAATATAATTGTTCACCTTGGCAAGGAGTTGTTTTATGGAAGGATGGTTGTTAGATCTAGGGTTTAGGAACGTGAACTATAATAGATAGGGTGTTTAGATGAGCTGATACACTAGGACTCAACCGCTCACTTTATAGCACTATCGATCGATGGTCGAGTGGCGATATCGATCGACGGTCGACTCTCGATATCGATCGATGGCTGTGGCGAGTTGATTACAATTAAGAATGGTCGACCAGCTCCCGCATGTATCTAACAAACCTAAATCAATCAGAATATTATCAAGCATAAGATATACTCTCGCAATATCCTATATCATAAGATCTAGGTCTAGTTAATTACTCTAGAACCATGCATTAAGAATACTTTTAATCAATGGGTATCAATTCTCTAACAATCCTATTTTGGGGATAATTCATCAGAACCATATATAACCCTAAATCTAACAGATGTATCTACTCAAACATGATAATTGTAACAGAAATCATAGATGAGCAGATATAAAACTGAAAGCAATAGATATAAAAACCAATGGAGTTCCAGGAGGACTCTGATAGGAGTTTCTACATTCTCTCCTAACTTAGAACAATAAAATAATCAAAGAAAGCTTAGGTAAAAACGTCTAGCCATCAACAATGGCTTATAAATATCAGAAAATAGGATTTCTGGTCGTCCAAGGGTATTCTGGTAATTTGGGTTGCTTCTGGGCTTCTGGCGGTCATGAAACATAGTTAGCACACGTCCTGACATTCATATCGATCGATATGAGTGATCTCCCATCGATCAATATACACTCATCTTCTCGACAGCCTTCTCTCGCGAGCCATACTGAACACTCTTCGGTAATACGGACATAACTTATGATCAAACCGATGGATTGACCTCAAACCGGTGGCATTGGAAAGCTAACTCAAAGATCTATCTTGTGCCAAAATATCAGCTCAATCGTACCGTGGGAAAGTCTCCATCCATATCTAAACATCTGACGCGTCTGCGCGATTTTGCACTGAAAGGCTTCAAAAGACACCAAAAACACCATATTTCTCCAAGTCGTACCTGAACCTGTAAATACTCTAAATAGATCATATTTCGTAGTAAATATATGTAAAACCGCTTATATACCATGGGTAAAAGTGGGTCAAAATCATGGTATATCAACTCCCCCAGACTTACCATTTTGCTTGTCCTCAAGCAAAACCAACAGGCAGTCTCTCTGAAAGAGGTTTGAAAACAGCAGGGACTCAAAAGATTTTAAAAACTCAGTCATCATCTCTTTAGTAGTGCAAACCAAATCATATNTCATAGACATCCTAATATTAGAAGCACCTTATACAATATCCTAGTATAGCAACCAAATTCACCTAGTCAACAACTTAACAGATCATGTCTGACAATCCCCTCTACTAATCTCATTTCTTAACATAAATAAAAGTGTAGGCTTTACGTTGGGAGTATCAATCAAGGAACACATAGACTCAACTCAAACAAGTTTCTGAACACACATGCAGTCTTCTCTGATTCCTTTCTTCCCCTTTTTCTCTCTTCTCTGGATCCTCATAGTTTCAAATTTAATGAACATTGATTGTCACAAAGGCTATCTTTGTATCATCTCATTAACTTAGTAACACATATATCTTTTGAATAAGCGAATAATGGGGTCGCAGGAATCACTCATACCCCTCGCTCTGATCATTCTTTTAAAATAGAATAATGGGGTCGCAGGAATCACTCCTACCCCTCTACTCCTTAAGAAATCATATCACATCTTTATACAAATATTTTCTTTTTTTCCTTAGGATGTCGAAGAGAGAGAAGGAAGGGAATCAGAAGCACACAGACTATTACCTTCCACACTTGCAGGAGGATTCCGATCCCTTGTATACCAAGCCCCAAGACAAGCAAAGTTGAGCTCAATTAGGTTGGAGATCAGCTTTGGTTCCTTCAAGCATTCTCAGCAAGTGTAAACATAGTTGACAGGTTGATCCACTTTAGTATCTCTAGTACTTCTGCAGTCAGTAAATCTAAGATTGGTCTAAAAAGTGGTTAGATGACAGATAATAAATCAAATTAGATCATCATCCCCTTCTTGACTCAATAAAAACTTTTTGAAAACATTTTTAAATAAGACTCAGAAAGTAGATAAACGTTAGTAATCTCCCTAGACTTAAATTACATTGTCCCTAGTGTAACACAGTCGGTGGTAAGGTGAAAATCTTAAAGCAGAAGGACGGAATTTAACAAAGTAAAAACGATAACTGCTCAGTGTCGATCGATATAATGAAGTTACAATCGATCGATGTTGATGAAGTGATGTCGAGTGATATCGACATGGTCGCATCGGTCGATGGCTTAAATCATTGATTCGACAAAATGAAGAGACAATTGATCGTTGGATGTGATGTGATGTCGATCGATATCGACATGGTCTCATCGATCGATGTGCTGAGCAATCGTCAACTTGGATCTGTTTTTTTTTTTTCAAAGCTAAAACACAATATCAGTAGAACTTCCCCCAGACTTAAATAACATTGTGACCAGTGTATATCCAGTCGGAGTTAGTGTGGAAATAAATCATAAGTACTCAATTTAACAAGTTAGAACGATATAGCTGACCAGAATAAATGTAGACTGATGAAAAACAGTTACCATCGGTCGATGCAAGTGATGTACTGTCGAACGATATCGACTTGTTCTAATCGGTCGATTATCATGGCAATCGTCTACTTGGGTCCATATTCTAAACAACTAACTAAATCATAATATTAGTACGACCTCCCCCAGACTTAAGTAACATTGTGACCAATGTTATACAGTCGAAGATCGNGACAATATTCAACAAGGAGAAACGTTATACCTGACGTTGATATGAAAGTCGACCAACACAATTAAGTGGCGATCGATACTCTTAATACTCTGTCGATAAAAACAGTTAAGTGGCGATCGACCGATGCTAATGATGCTCTGTCGACCGATGCTTGCAATCCATCGGTCGATATCGGTATATCAACCCTTCTTCTTTGGATCTTCTCCTATAATTTATCATAGATAAAACACTAACAGTGTAAAAGTTAGTAAAAGATAACTAACATAGGGTGGGTATCGATCGATGCTTGCCTTTGACGATCGGTGTTGAGGTAAGGGTGTCGATCGATGCTGAGCTCATGTCACTTATATTGGCTTCTTCTTTTCTGCTCAGCTCTTCAGATTCATCATCCTCCACCATATATTCCAGCATAGATCTCATCTCAATCTCAAGATTGGCTGCAGTTTCATAGAGAAACTTGTTGACAAAAGCATTTCTAATGTCATTCCAAGTAGTGAGAGATCCTGGTGGTAGCTTCTTCAACCAATGACATGCATCCCCAACAAGAGAGTATGGAAATAGTTTGCAGAAATAATAGTCTTCAGAAACTCCATTACAATTGATGGTTGATGCGAGTTCTTCGAATGCATCCAAGTGGTTAGTGGCATCTTCATGAGGAAAACCATGAAAGGGATGCTGACCCACAAGAGAGATATATGCAGGATGAAGGTCTGGGATAAAACTCTGGGATGTTGAACGACGCAGTGCAGAACTTTCAGCGTATAAATTTTCAGGCACGTTGTGGTCTCTAAGTTCTCTATGTCGTCCACTCTCTGAATTCACAGTAATAGCATCAGGATTTTCGAGAGGTATCGATCGATGTGAAGATTCAATATCGATCGTTTCTGATGTGCTGATATCGATCGATTCAGAGATACCACTATCGATCGATGTTGATGTCAGATCATTTTTATCAGCTTCTTCTACTATGCTCGTCTCTCTAAATCCATGATGTTCATCATCCTCAACCATATTATGGTTGACTAGCTGTTCACTGTTCAGTTCGTTCCTCTGTGTACCCTCATCTGCCTGTTGAACCTGAATATCTGGTTGCTCGACACTAGCTGTAGAGGTTTCAAAATCGTTCTGCTCATGTAGACAAAATCCATAATCTGATTAATACTAATCTGACTAAGACTAGTTATTATTCCTTTCTCATAATCTTTAGTCATCTTGTCTATCATATAATCATACCTTTTACTTTGAGTTGCTACAGCTTCTCTAAAAAAATTACCTAGGAAGGCGCCTTTTATGTCCTTCCAACAGGTTAGAGATCTTGGCTGCAGCTTACTGAACCAGCTAAATGCATCTCCAAAGATAGTATAAGGGAAAATCTTGCAGAGTATGAGGTCATCAGATATTTTATTCTTCTTTGAAACAAGACCCTCAAGTTCTTTGATGTGGTTTTTGTGATCTTCATAAGGAAGACCATGGAAAGGATCCTCACTTCTCCAATCATACCATTGGCTTGACAGAACAAAGGTATTCATCTCAGCAACAACAATTACATCAGGAATTATTGCTTCTTCAGCATTAATCAATTTTCCTTTGCAGTTGCGAGGACGACCTTCTTTGTCTCGCCAGATACCATTCTTATCCATCTTAAATATGTGTTCTTCGACCTCCTCTGACTCCACACAAGTGTCGGTCTTTCTAGGACGAAAAGCACCATGATGAACAGTGTCGCGATGAATAGTACTATGAACAGTGTTGCGATGAACAGTACGATGAACACTGTCTCGATGAACAGTGTCGCGATGAACAGTATCGATCGATGCGGGATGAACAGTATCGATCGACGAATGATAAACAGTGTCGATCGATATGGAATGAACAGTGTCGACCGACATCGGGTGAACAGTGTCGACCGACATCGGGTGAACAGTACCTTGGTGAACAGTACCGCGATGAACAGTGTCGATCGACTTCGAATGAATAGTATCGATCGACGGGGGATGAACAGTTTTTTTCGATACATAATGACAATTATCGTGATGAATAGTGTCAGGATTAACAGTAACTGGATGAATAGTATTGCGATGAATACTACCTTGATGAACAGTACCTCGATGAACAATATCGATTGATTCTGGATGAACAATATCAATCGATTTTGGGTGAATAGTAACCGCATGAACAGTGTGATGAACAGTAGCCGAATGAACAGTGTTCGGGTGAACAATGTTTTCTTCGAATGGTTGACTCTATCGATCACTGCTTCTTCTAGCTTATTGGTCGATTGATGGTGTACCTTATCGAACGATTTCTGGTGTACGCTATCGATCGATGCTGCTTGGAGGGTGTCGAACGATACATCCCTCTTAGACTTAAAGATCGTGCATAAACCAGCAGGCTCCTTCCTTGAAAGACCTAGAAATCCTCTCTTCATTGTTTCCTGGTACTGAGATGTATGTACCTGAAAAAGAAGAAAAAAATTTATGAGTTTTTTTCGAAAAGTAACAAAACCTAGACTAAATCTAACTAAACAAGATCTAATGGCGATCAAATCTCTCCGGCAACAGCGCCAAATTTGATATCACTCAAATTATCCTAAGGAGTGATTTACTCTCTCAGGTTCAATTGTAGTACTTAGGGATCGAATTCACGGGGAGCTGTGGAACCTAATAGATCTAATAGTTATATGATTAAGATATACTAATAGGTTTAGTGCAGTAAATAAATATAGTAAAGCAGTAAACAAGATGAACAATATAATTGTTCACCTTGGC
>OVBX01004038.1:0-15435 GCA_900406325.1 Erucastrum elatum | reverse complement strand
TAATTATTTTCTTTTAATATGATTTATTTTAATTATATGATTGATAAAAAAGAAAGAATATTTATTTTTCATTTTGTAAATATTAACTGAGTATGTCAGTTTATAGTAATATTTCAAAAATAATCACGAAATTAGTTNCTGAGTATGTCAGTTTATAGTAATATTTCAAAAATAATCACGAAATTAGTTAAATATTTTCATATAATTTTTGAAAATTAAGTTCTGTTAAAATATTTTTAAACATATTTTTCGAAAAATTAGTATATATATAATTTAAATATAAGTTGAATTTAATATATTGTTGTGAAATCCCTAAAATATTGGGTGGTTATTTTGTTTTATATAATATTGGTTATTAATGATTGAATAATGTAATGTATTCTATTTAATATGAAAATTAATGATGATTAAAATGTAATGTGACCAACTCTAGTAAATAATCCATTTTATAAAAAATCACACATTAATGAGAAGTCATGACTTCTGTTTTAATATAATAGATTTTAAAACAAACCAATTTATAATCAGTACTAGGCGTGGGCTTTTGACTTAAATTCGGATTGGTTTGGGTTTACTTGATTTACTAAATGTTTTGCCCGCATTTGCAGGCATAATTTTTTTTATAGATATTTATTAATAAATATACTATTAAAGATTATACTATTTGATGAATCTTTAACTTCTTGATTTAAAATGTTATTTTGGATAACAACATCAAATTTTTTATTTTAAAATATGTTGTTATCTTTAATCAGTTTTTATTATACTAATTTATAAACAGTTATCATTAAATAAACAAATATATAATTTTTAATATAAAGTGATGTTATTAAACCAATTTTTTTGGAGTTATCAAAATCTAAAAAATCTCAAAATAAATCAAAAGCACAAGAATGTTAATCAAAATCTAACTTTACATATTATATTAATCAACTATTGCTTATATACCTCGTTAACAAAATTTTATATTTTTTTAGAAATATATCTAATTTTACATGATTTTAATTTTCTATTTTATAAAACTATTTTTAATATATTATTATAATGATAAATCTAATTATTATCTGTGAATATATACTACTAATTATAAAATTAACAAATAAGAAAGAAAGATGTAAATAAACACAAAATCAATACATGGTATTATCTTATCCTTTTTCAAACACTCTGTCTATTTATTTTCTGAGATGATTTTTATAATATTAATTTGAAATCAAGTAAATAATGATCTAGCCTAAAATCATGAAGAATATGACAAGTTACGAAAAACATGACAAATAATTAAATTAATCATCAATACTTATTTATTAAAGTTTCAAATAATAGTACATATTTAAATTGATGGCTCATTAGTCAAAAATATTAAAAACATGATAAATAAGTAAAATTTCCTTGAAATATCAAAAACATGGTAAATAATCAAAGTTACCTAAAATTATAAAAGAATATGACAAATAAGCCTAAATTATGGAAATATGATATATAAATAAAATTACCTAAAATCATAGAGAAGATTAAAAATAAGAAAAATCACTTCATAGTGAATATATACTACTACTTTAAAAATTAACAAATAAGAAAGAAAGATGTAAATAAAAACAAAATCAGTACATGGAATTATCTTATCCTTTTTCAAACACTTTTTCTATTTATTTTCTGAGATAAGTTTTATAATATTAATTTGTAATCAAGTAAATAATGAATAATATAATTATTCATTAAAGATGTCTAAATTTTAATCAGTTGAATTGAAGCTATTTATTAAAACTAATGATCTAGCCTAAATCACGAGGAATATAACAACTTAAGGAAAACATGACAAATAATTAAATTTACTTCTCAATACTTATTTAGTAAAATTTCAAATAATAGTACATATTTAAATTGATGACTCATTAATCAAAAGTATTAAAAACATGATAAATAAGCTAAATTTTCTTGAATTATCAAAAACATGGTAAATAATCAAAGTTACCTAAAATTATAAGAAAAAAAAAATATGACAGATAAGCCTAAAATTATGGAAAATATGACAAATAAAAAAATTACCTAAAATCATGTAGAAGATGACAAATAAGCAAAATCACTTTATAAATAATAATATAGATTTGGGTCTTAAAAAATTTGACTGAAATTAGTGTAGTTTTGGTTGTGCTATGTTTGGTTCGGATTTGTTTGTATATGTTCATTTCCATTGAATTGGTTTTAGTTTTGTTCTAGTTCGGTTACAAAAATATAATTTATAAAACATAAAACAAATTAATATTTAAGAGTATATCATTATTTTTTCATGTTTAAACGCAAATTCAAACATCACGATAAAAATGTAGAAAATGTAATTCAATAATTTATATTATTATTTAATATAAATATTATAAATAGTTTGTCAGTTTTGATGATATTTTTTGAGATTCAGTCTTTTTATTTTATTTCATATCATACGTTCTAATCAAATTGAAACACTTTGAGACTCTAATCAAGGAGAACCTACACTCAGATGACTATTTGATCGAAAGAGTAAGGAATTACACACATGAGGTGTTTAACAAATAGAACTTATAGAAGCTGACAATTAAAAAATGAAAAGAAAAAAAGATAAATCATGCAGACAAATAAATTTTAGGTCCACAAAATCCTTAATACTTGACAACTCCCTAAACACATGAGAGTCAAATGAACCTGTAGAAGGTGAAGAAAAGATAAAACTGAATAAACATAATATATCAAAACAGAGTAATTTACGAGTAGCCCACAATCACGACGAATCAAGAAAGAAGTAATTTACGAGTTTACAAAAAAGGTTCAGTCACTTGATTTCATTGCCATAAGGATCACCAGATCCTTTGCTTGCTTCCTCGTACGTTCTCGAATTAGCCGCAGAATCAATATTAGGGTCTAAACCCGCAAGTTGCATAATGCTCTCAATCTCTTTGACAACCTCACCCATCGATGGTCTTTTCACTCCTTCCTCATCCACACATCTCAAAGCAAGATCCACATACTTCTCAAACCCGTTTAGATTTCCACTGTTTGCAATGATAGTCGTGTCCACCAGTTCTTGCAGGTCATACAAGTTCCTTGATTTATCCATCTTTGCCTTCACCTCTCTCACCACGTATTTGCCGCCTACTATCGGACTTTTACCAGTTAATAGCTCAAGCATCACCACACCAAACCCATACACATCGCTCTTCTCAGTCAATTGATTCGTCATGTAGTACTCAGGATCCAGATAGCCCTAGCACAAGTACTAGCGTGAGTTTAAAGTTTAAATGTATATAAGAAAGAGGGATAACAGATTCTCTACTCACCAAAGTTCCTTTCACTTGTGTTGTCACATGATTTTTCTCAGGGTCTCCCACAAGTTTGGAGAGGCCAAAGTCGGCAACCTTTGCATTTAAACTTTCATCAAGTAGTATGTTATTTGATTTGATGTCTCTGTGTATAATTGGTGGATCAGCAAGTTCATGAAGATAAGCCAAACCCTTGCTTGACCCAAGAGCTATTTTGAGCCTTCTTGTCCAATCAAGTCTAGTACCATTTTTGCCTGCATTATTATCAAATTCATCACCCAAGAACTAGCATATATCCTCAAAGGAACAAAAGTGTTATTAACAATCTTCAACCGTGTTAAAAAAAAAACATCTTCAACCCAACCTTATTTTTTCTTCTATTTTTTTCATTTAAAACAGAGAAGAATTCCATTAGATGGATTTGGTCCAATGTATCATGTATACTTCTATAATAGAGTGTTTCTATTATAGAATAATGTTATTTTTTACTAGAAATAAATAAATGTAAAAATAATATTCTTCTATATTTTTTTAATAGAGGAACTCCATAATTGAGTTGAAAAATAAAATTGGGTTGGAGATGATCTTACTACCTGATAGACTGTCTGTGAGAGAGCCATTTGGAATGTACTCATATACAAGCATTTGTTCATTTCGATCAAAACAGAAGCCTAAGAGTTTGACAACATTCTTATGATGGACCCTTGAAAGAAGTTCAATCTCAGTTTTAAATTCCAACTCCCCTTGTGAAGATCCTTGTTGCGCTCTTTTGATTGCTAGGAGTTTCCCAGAGGGAAGAATCCCTTTGTACACCTGTTTCAACATCATATTGGGATTTGAATAAAACTTATACCATTTCTTGTTTCAACTGAAACCTTTGTAAAGGCTCAAACCTGGCCATAACCTCCACCTCCAACATCATTTGCCTGTGAGAAGTTGTCCGTGCATTTCCTCAACTCTTCAAAAGTAAATGCTTTTGCTCCCATTAGCTGCGGAGCATCGAGACTGCTTTTACTCTTATTCCATTTGGCTGCAAAAGACATTGTCATTATTTTCACTAATCAAAGAAATGTCTTATGTAAAAGTAAAACCATTTATTCTTACCAAAAGGATTATTCTGACCAGTGGCTTTCTCTGCTCTCTTCTTCTGCCTAAGACCGTAAACTGCAGCTATGGTTAACAACAGTAGAAGAACCACGGCCCCAACTACTGCTCCGATGATAATTCCAGTGTTTGTTGAAATGGAACCTCCTACACGTGGGTCAAAAAATGAGTAGATGAGCTAACCAGTTTCAGATCCGGTTAGATTGTGTGTGTGTGTGTTTTCTTTTTTAATAATACCAGAAAACGGACGGTAATTATCAGCTCTGAAAATGTAAGGCCCAAATATTGGAGGAGGGTCATATGTATGAGTGCTAAACGCAGTAATAGCACTATTCATTTCTGTCTGATTAAAACTCTCCTTGTTCAATGGAAATAACAAGAGGTCTACTAGAAGCTGATGACCAGTTGCAGTCTCTGTAAAGTTTCTGATGGCCACGGAGTCCACTTGATAACTGGGATCCCTAAAGAAATCTGCTATACCCTGATGGAGCGTTATGAAGTTGGTGTTATTGGAAAAACCTGAGAAGGAAGGAGACCTAAAGATGAGCTTTCCTGTGATTGGATACACACAGCGGCACGCTGGACTCGGTTCCCTGCCTTGACCACATGGTGAACAGTTAATTTGTGGAACAGAAAAATCAGTATTATGTTGAATTGTTCTGCAGAAGTCACTCTGTTGGTTCCCTGCTTCTTGGCACACTGGATTATCTGCCAATCTGTGAAAATGCTAACACATATCATAAGTAGCTGACTGGAATATATATATATATATATATTTGTGAAGTGATACATACATGACTTGGATGCCTTTATTAGCTGCTGGTTTATAATTAATTATTTCATTGTTTTGTAAATCCACAAGCTCTAATTGTTTGCTATAGCTGGTACCAAAATCCAATGTTGCATTTAACTGATTGCGCTTTAATACACTGCAAAGTCAATTTTTTCAGAAAACACAACCCAGTTAATACAAGTGTGAGTTGACTTCTCAAATGAAAGTTTCATGTTTTGTTTTACTCACACAGTCTGCAATAGAGTAGGGGCAAAGAGCAAGATTGGTACTGGACCTTCGAGTTGGATCCCTTCCATCCTTCTACCAAGTAGAAGACCATTTTTTTTTCTTTGTAAGCATACACAAGAATATATACATATATACAGAAGGGAAAAGAGAGATAGATTCATACAATGTTGACAGGGAGCGTAATGTAGAGATCCATGATGGAATGAGTGAGAATGTCAATTGGTTATTGCTCACATCTCTGTTATAAACACATTACACCAAGTAAGTAGACTGATAAAGAAAGTTAGAGAAGGGTAAATTAAGCAGCAGCAATAAAGGAAGACAAGTATAGAAACTTGCAATGTGTAGAGACTGGCCAAGCTTGTTAAATTTGGAAGACTGCCTGTAAGTCTGTTGTCAGCCAAGTACCTGATATGAAATCAACCACAAACTCTTTCACATCTTTTCATTTACATCAACAAACACCAAGCAAGACTTTAGTTGCTCACTTACAGTTCGTTAAGATCTGTGAGATTATTAAGACTTGAAGGAATATCTCCCGTTAGTTTATTCCTATCAAGGCGTCTGATACAAAGATTAAAGAAGTAGCATAATAAAATAAATGGAAACTTGAAATTTTATAAAATAGAAATCTTTTTACTACTTACAACACTGTCAACGTTTTAACGAGGCCGAGGCTGTTCGGGATTTTGCCTGTGAACTGGTTTCCATCGAATAGCCTAACGATAAAATAACAAATAACAGTTTTTTGTTAAAGAAAAGGAAACTCCCTCTTTTTTTCTTTCACGTAACCTTTTTATTCTACGTGTAATATGAAACTTACACATGTATTAAAGTCAGGTTTGAGGAGAAGAGCTTTTCTGGGATATCCCCAGAAAGCTTGTTATTTCCAAAGTGACTGCAAGAAGAGGTGAAAAAAGAGTAAAGTAAACTAAAGAGTAATTATAAATACAAAGAGAAACGCGAAAAAGTTGGTATGATATACATACAAATGCTTAGTTTCGAGAAGCATGTCCAGTCCAGGTGAAGAAGTCCCATTAGAAACTGGAATGGTTCCTTCGATCTGATTGTCAGCTATATCAAACCAAGATAGTTTAGATAATCGTCCAATGGAAGCCGGAATTGTTCCACTAAATTTATTTGAGTTCAGGGATCTGTACAGAGAAAAAACAAACGTTAATACTAATGGGTTTATATATTCGAATAAAAAAAGAGACTTGCTTCAATCAAAACCTTACAGAGTTATAAGTTGTTCTAGAGATCCTATGGACTCAGGGATTTGACCGCTGAAACCGCATTCCATAAGGTTCCTGGAGATAAAGGAAAAAGAAAGATTTAGTCAAAATAAATAATAAGACAAGATTAACAAAAAAAAGAATGACAAGATAAATAAGTAGTGGCAGTCATCTTCTTTTCTCACAAGGTAGTCAACTTCTTGAGGTTACCAATATTTGATGGAAGCGTTCCAGACAATTTAGAATTAGATGTCAAATCCCTGCAAAAATGTAGGATTATAATTTTTGAGAAAAAGGTATCGGATTATAAGTTGAGAAAAAAAATATATATATATATATATATATTATGCACAAAAATAAAGACCTACAAGATCTGCAATTCAGCCAACGATGAAATATCGGCAGCAAGCTTTCCTTCCAAGTTAAGGTTGCCTAATGATCTTCAGCGAGCAACAGCGCAACGTTAAGGTCTGCATATAATTATTATATATAGATAACACGAAGGAAAGACATAATTGTTACATTGAAATAACGTTGTTGTTATTGTTACATGTAATTCCAACCCAATTGGTTCCACAAGGATCAGAGCCTTTCCAATTCTCAGGAAACCTGGTCCATTCACTCTTCAAGGCTTGTAAAGCAGAAGCTGCGCCAATTTTGAAAAGAAATAAATATTCCTAGCTATATCTGTATAACTCGGATATTCATCTTAATATACTTACCGTCTAAACCATTTGTTAGCGCTGAAACAGAACAAATTTGGCAAAAAGCTAAAATCAGGAGCATGCAGACTTCAATTCGTGAATTCATCTTCAGAACCATTGTACTCAATAATGTTATCGGAAAGGAGAAGAAGACTTTGAGAATATAAATGAAAAATTTGTAAGAATAATAAGACAGTGGACAATATAAAAACTTGATCTACTTGAAACAGCTTGTTATGAGATTGATGGAATGTTTCTTAAGTTGTTAGATTAATACGTCAACAGGGTAACTGGAAAGGAATAAACTATGCACACTACATTTAAGAACACAATAGCAAATAGCAATGACCAGGCATGCGTTGGAGAAGGAACTAATCGAAAATAGGAATTATAGAAATAATACGTCAACAGTGCAACTTTCTTATCTACGAGAACATAAGGCACTTTGGATGATGTACAAAAAAAGAGAGGATGATGTAGCGTAGACTACATCAACAATCTACACATTGGCCCATAAGGCGGAATTAGACTGCAGGGCATCACCGGATCATGTAGCGTAGACTAAATCGGCACGTAAGATGTCTTGAAAGGCTGGTTCTAGGTGAGCCGATTTGGACGCAGTTGGATTCATTGTGAATGAGATGTTTTGGGTTTGAGTTAGGGCCGGTCCGGAAATCCAGAACTATACTTAAGTTTAGATAATAGCATTCGGTTAGGGCCGTACTCTTCTTAGTATTTTAATATTTTTTATCCAAATTCTAGTAAACCAAATATGAAAACTGCGAATATGCAAACTTTAATATATGATCATTATATTAATAAAATGGTCGTTTGCCATAAAAAAATATATATATATCATTATAAGAGTCGCATCATATATTTGAAAAGTGTGCAGTCTTCTTCGTGAAACATTATTTTTTTCTCTAAAATACAAAAATCATAATTTTATTTTCTTAGATATTTATTTTTAGTTTACATTCGATTTTTAGGAAACTTATTAAATATGTTTTGCTGATAATATGATTTATAGCATATGAAAAACACTCTTGTTGCAGAAAAGTTTGAAATGATTTTATATTAGAAGACAAAAAGTTCAAATTATTTTTTTATAAAAGATTAGACGTCTTACATTGATGAAAGTGACACATATAATATTTAATACATTATTTCGAGAATCCTGAAAAGCCATATAGCCATAAAGAATTAAAGATATGACGATATCAGTAATGCACTATGCATTACTCTATACATTATTTTCAGAATAAATTCGAGTCTTGACCAGATCAACGATGCATTAGGATTTAGGGGTATTGATGTGGACCAAACCAATGATGCGACTTAAGCGATGACTTTTAACATTTTCGTCCTAAAGGACACTTGCGTCATTCATGCTTAAGTACAATAATACATTAGGCCAGGCTGATTTTCCATCTGATTTTAAAATTGTTGATAAGTTTTTCCTTTTTTTGCAACTAAGTTCACTTTTCTTTTTCGGTCAAATAATTTAAGTCTAAAATCTAATATTATATCGATTGTAATATATATTAGGTATGTTTGTAACACCCGCCTCTTTTTCTTAGGAACAAGTGTTTTCAAAACCGGAGAACCGAAAAATATTTGGATCATGGTTTTATATGATCTGACCAGATCAAACCTACTTTAATAATATGATTTAATATATTTTAGTATTATATAAATTTTATATTAATCTTAGTAATTAAAATACATACACTCTATAAATTAGTAATCTATAAATTAATATCTTTATAAATTAATATAGTTTCATAGTTCCAAATTAAGTTTTTGGTTTAATTAGTATCTTGATAAATTAATAATCTCTATAAATTAATAAAAAATTATAGTCCTAACAATATTAATTTATAGAGGTTTCACTGTAATTAAAATATAGATAAATATAAATATTGCAAATATAAACTAATATTTTGTTTTGACAGTTGGTTTATGAAACTTTTATGGTTTTAATGGTTTTTATATAGTTCAATAGCCTTAAGATCCAATCCGACTATATGACCGGTCTATGGTCGAACCCGATCCAACCCAACTACATGACCGGTTTATGGTTAAACCTGGCCAAACCACTAGGTCGGTCCGGTTTTAAAAATATTGTTAAGACCATATTATCATTTGTAACTTACTTTAAAAAATTTCATTCAAAAACTAAATCTATTCTCATTCAATCCAAAGTAGTGTTTTGCATCCAAAATAGTGTTTTGCAAAACCGTTATTAGAAAAACAAAAAAAAAAACATTGCATAAAAATCTCAAGATATTAAAACCTATAAAAACACCTAAAACTAACACAACAAAGATGCACCATATGGAAATTCAGAAACAAAAGCATGCACTGAAAGAAGAAAGCAAACTAAGCTTTGTTTTGTGATTTGAGTTCCATACAAGATTCAAATGTCTGTGCATATATTCAGGTGCAGCAAGTACAAATAATATCAAAGCGAAATGATGAATCACAAGATTAACAAGTTTTTTCTCAATCTTCCATGTTTGCTAATACTTCACCAATTTTAGCAATCTGAAAGAAATGTTAGAGTATTAAATCACATAATTTATATTATCTTAATTTCATATTATTTATGTTTGTTTTGCTTTTTAAAAATTATTTTATGCATATTAATGTAAAAAATTTAAACAATCATTTGTGTAAATCCTATTTTATTTATGATATTATATCATTTTAAATATTATAGAAGTAAGAAATAAAAAAAATTAAAGATTTAGAAAACAATTTCATAAATAAATAAGTTTAACTCAAAAATGGAGTAATGAATAGATTATTTCATAAATGAAGTAACCTTAATTATTACTCTATTTTATAGTTAAGAATGTAGTGGAATTGGAAAAATATTTTACTCCAAAATAATGTTTAAAAAAAAACTAGAGTATGATTGAAGATGACCAGTTAGGATTGGGCATCAATACTATTAAAATAAGAGCAATTTTATCTACTTGCAAGTAGTCTAGGTTATTCCATTTAATTTAATTAACTTCCATATCATTTCTACTTATAATTCATTTAATTAATATTAAATATAATTCATTCGTAAAATTAAGGAGCTAACTAACTAATCCATTTTTTTAAAACTAATGAATTTAAATTATATTAATGCGAAATTTAATAATAATTTAATTCCATTTTAGTAATTAATGTAATAAATAATGATATATGTCTATTAATTTGTATATACAAAGCAATATATTAATCCAAATGCAAAAAAATAAAACAATTTCTTCAAACCCCTCACTAAATATATAAAAATATAATATATTAGAGTATTAAAATTATATATACATATACATATATATATATATATATATATATGATAAAAATAGTAATAGCTCGATACTATTAATATTTAGTATACGTTGAAACATGTTACTATTGATAAATTTATGAACATAGTTTTACAGATTATTCAAACACATGTAATATATTTATCAAATATTAACTAATTCAATAAATATATAACACAACTATATTATAAAACATTACATTAAAACATAAATTATGCAAGAGAGTATGGGTCAATAGTTTAATTAGTTGTAAAATATAATTACATATAATAAAATTATAAAAAAAAATTAAAATATAATAAAAATATAAATCGATACTATTAAAATATGACCAATTTTTATCTACTTGCAAGTAGTCTAGGTTGTTTCATTTCATTTAATTAACTTCCCTATCATTTCTACTTATATTTAATTTAATTAATATTAAATATACATCATGCCTAAAATTAAGGAACTAACTAACTAATTTGTTTTTTAAAAACTAATGAATTTAATTTATATTAATACAAAATTTAATAATAATTTAATTCTATTTAGTTATTATTGTAATAAATAATGATATATGTCTATTAATTTGTATATACTGTATAAAGCAATATATTAATCCAAATGCAAAAAAAATAAAAAATTTCTTCAAAACCATCACTAAATATATAAAAATATAATATATTAGAGTATTAAAAATAGATATACATATATATATATATATGATAAAAATAGTAATAGTTCAATACTATTAATAGTTAGTATACGTTGAAACATGTTTTTTTTTTGGTCAAAATGTTAAATTTTATAACCATTTTCTGAGTTTTTTCAGTGTTGTGTGAAGACACAACTTATTACAAGAAGAAACAAAAAAGAAGCAAAGAGACTAAGAGAAAGTCCAATAGGAGAGGCTAACAAAGAGAGACATAGAACAAATTAACTGTAAGGGGAGATGAACCAGAAATACAACTCAAGAAGAGAGGGGGATGCAGTGTTAAGCGGCCTGAGAGACAGCAACCTATCACGCATACTACGATCGACTACTCTGAAGAAAGCTTCACGGGACAGAGCAGTGTCTTTGAAGANCCCCCCCCCGCCATAAGCTGTAAACGATGACCTGGTTGAGAAGCTTGAGCACCGCCACTGCCTGAGCAGCATGAGGACCCTGCATCTGTTGACAGATATCCACCACCGAGAGCACCGAAGCTGGGGGAGTCACCAAGTACCTGCCACAAAAACGATTCCAGACAGCAACAGAGAAAGAGCACTCAAAGAAAAGATGGGAATGAGACTCATCGCCATCAGGGCATAGAACACAACCTGGAGGAATGGATAGTCCCCAGGATAACAATCTGTCCCTTGTTGGGAGCCTTTTTAAGAAAACAGTCCATGTAATGAACGAGCATCTAGGGACCTCCTCCTTAAACCAAACCACTGAATGCCAAGGAACCAGCGGAGCATGAGATCTCAACCTCTCCCAAGTTACTCTTGAGGAAAAAGAAGCACTAAACCCGGCAGTGTTATTACGCCATAGGTAGACGTCTCTACCATTCGCATCACAGGGAACAGGCATTGTCGATAAAACAACTTGCAAGGTAACCGCATCATCAGAACGAGCATAGGGAAGATTCCAGTGACCATCAGTAACTGCTTGTGAAACAGTAGCATGAATCGGAATCTTTAAGGTTGCTGGCCCAGAACTTCCGAAGATTAGATGTAACGGTCCCAAATCCGACCAGTAATCAAACCAAAACAAAGCTGTTTTCCCATCACCCACATAGCAATGAAGGTAGGGGTCGAGATGCTGTCTCAAGTTAAGCATGCTTCTAACAGTCTTTGAAAACCTTGGCGAGTCATTTTTATGAACAGTCGTTGAAACATGTTACTATTGATATTTTTATGAACATAGTTTTAGGGATTATTCAAACACGTTATATTTATGAAAAATTAACTAATTCAACAAATATATTAACACAACTATATTATAAAACACTACATTAAAACATAAATTGATGCAAGAGAGTATGTGTCAATAGTTTAATTAGTTGTAAAATATAATTACATATATAATAAAAATATAAACCAAAATTAATATATAATAAAAATATAAATCAAAATTAAAATTAAAAATATTTACATTTCTAATGCGATTAATGAAATTAACTTTTAAATTTAAAATACATCATAAACAAAAAATCAATTTGTATATACTGTATAAAGCAATATATTAATCTAAATAAATGAAAATTATATTTACAAACATAAATCATTAAATTGTAATAGACATATATAAATTATTGATGCTCACATATATTTCATTTTTAGTATGCATCCTCTCAAATATTGATCCATAACACTTACAACAAAATGAAAATTTAGTTTGACTAAACATTGTATTAAAATTGGAACATCACTTTCATTATATATCCACCATTCATCTAAACATTCATGAATATATATTAGAATATTATAACTATAATAATTTAAGTCAAACCGGATCGCGTATTGGATCATTTATCAGTTGAACCGATAGCAAGATATCAGATATTAGTTCTTATTATGGGTATTATAAGATTTTTAAAAAAAATTACTGAAAACTAAACCGGATTACATATTAGACCACAAAATTTGCTGATTTAACAGCAGGTCGGGATGAATTTTAAAATATTCAATATAATTTTTATTTAAAAAATACAAATTTATATCAAATAAATTTAGAATGTTTTGAAAAATTATTCTGCGGTTCAAATCGCGGGTCAAAATCTAGTTTCAGTTTAAATTCGGGTTCCATTTGTATTTTAGTTTGATTTGGTTTATTTAGGTTGTAAAAACTATAACAAGGTCAGGTGTCAAACGAAAATTAGCTGACTTTGGTTTATGTTCGGTTTTGTTCGTGTTTCTTCAGTTCAACCGAATTGGTCTTTTAGTTTTGTTCTAGTTCCATTATGAAAATTTAATTTACAAAATATAAAATTATCATTTGAGATTATATTATTAATTTCTACATATTTATATTTATGCATAAATTTAATCATCAGAATAAAAATATATAACGTGTATTGCATTTTTTTATACAATCATGTAATAGACTAGTGATAACAAACTCAAACAACACACCATCATACAAATATACAAAACTGTCCAAAAAAATCCAACAAAATGATGCATCAATTATATTTCTTCTGATGCTGAATATAAAACCAAACGTTATCGTGATTTACTCATTGAACATCAATGTTCCGGTTTTGCTTTACCCGTGTCAGCTTGATTACAAGACAGGGGTTGTGACGAACCACAATTCGGATTTCTGCTGGTAGCGGTGGTTCTTCGTGACTGGCGCTTGGTCGGTACAACTACACAATTTTCGTCATCCGAATCCTCGATAAGTTCCTCATACTGGTCATCTTCGCATTCTTCGTCTTTGAAAACTGGATGAATATATGCGTTTTGAAGAAACCCTTTAAGATTCAAGTTGGGTTCTCTTGCGCGTTCCAGTGTATCCTTAATCATAGCTTCCTGTAACAAGATACTAACAGATTAAATAACACATATTGAATCGAACGAAAATTAAGCTAAAGCTACCATTGGTTAACATAACCGGTAGGTTGATGTAAATATTTTTTCAATCTTGGTATAAGGAAAGTGAGCTGAATGTTATTATACTAACCTGCAAAGGGTTAACGACGAATGCAGATTCATACCGGCCTTTACAGAACCGGTGAAAACCGATGGTGAGAATGGGTAGAATGACAAGAAAAGGCGTGGACTGAGCTTTTCCTTTTGTGCTCATTAATCCAATCAAAAGGATTTGAGAGATGATCAGTGCTGATATTATGCGTCCATGAACGTCCGGCCAGTACGCAGCCGCGCTCTCATATTCTTGATTATACACATTTATGATCTGCAAAGAAATCTGGTTTAGCTAAAACCAAATCGACAGGCTTCAAGAATCTTGAAACTATATATTTGGATAGACCAAATTGATTAAAATCTTATTTTAAAATGATTAAAATGTTGTTATTCGTTGGATATCCAGCGAAAAAGAAACAATTTGAAAGAAAAAAAACTTGAGGAGTATAATTTAGTCTCACTTCAACTGTTTGGTCTTTAAGAAACACATTTTGATTTCCAAATGATTTTAATATGAACCAAGAAACAAGTTTATTTGAAAACTGAAAATGTATTCAACTAAAAAAATCAATTGTCATTTTCCTAAAGAAAACAAGAAATCAAAACAGAAGTAACTAGATGAAATTGGTTAGCATTTATAAGAGCTAGCTTTTCACCTGATGACGGAAGATGAGGTAAGCGAAACCAAAGAAGAAGATTATGAACGGAAGTAGAACAGGTGTGACCGGAGCATAGACAAGACCAAGGAGGAAGTAGAGTTGAATCCGAGGCTCCGTTGCATAAAACTCAATCTGTCCCGGATCCATTGCTTCTTCTCTATCTTTTTCAGTTTTCACCAAGAAGAAGTTCTTCAAATGGAAAACAACAAACGGTTTCAACCTAAGAATCTCTCCAGCCACACCGGCCCAACCATCAACCATTATATACGTTATAAAGAATGTTGCCTTTATCGGAATGGCTACCCCAACCGTCCGTGGAATCCTAATAACAAGAAGGTAATTAAGAACGTTGATCAGGAACAAAAAAATTCTACGTGTAATATAAAGTGTGATTGAGGCTAGCAGAGAGAGAGGTCATGCTTACTGATCAGCGGACTGTTTAAGGAAAGAATCTAACTGTTCAAATGCAGATCCGGTG
>OVBX01004037.1:0-15436 GCA_900406325.1 Erucastrum elatum | reverse complement strand
TCCATGCCTTCCAGTAAGTTATTGGGATGTCATGATCTGCCCTCAACATTTCCCGCAGAGCACCTGGCCGTGGTCCTCTACCTCGTCCGCTGCCGTACCGGTTCCGAATCATATCGCCCACAATAGAAGTAGTCGCGTGGTTCCTGAATTCCCAACGTTCGTTAACCGTGCAGCTATGAACGTTCCCCATTGTTCTAATGTCGAAGCGCGAGCTGCCTCCTATCTTTGCTGCATAAACTCTCCATCCACAGTCTCGCCCCCTACATTCAAGTAGCATCTTACCAGGCTCCGACCTCTTAACCAAGAACCTGAACTTATTAGCAATTGCATACAACGACATGTGCATTTTGAATTCCTCGCGGTCTTTAAAAACCTTGCCAACATAAAGATGATCCGACTTTGTCATGTCTTCACCGTCTGCAATAGTTTAACGGTAAAACAAATGTTAGCTGTTAACAAGCAAGTTATTCGTCAAGATATCAACTAACCAACAATTCAAACAATACCGAGTATAGTCATCTCTGGACTATCCCCGTCGCTTGGGTATCCTCTTCCAATGAGGATTGCACGGTCGCTGGAACTTTCGTCGAAATCATTACTCAGGTTGCGTTGAAACGACCCATGTACAGTCTTATCGGCTCTATCCGCTGTTACATGAAACTGGCAACGTTGTTGAATATTTTCATCCATACATGCTACGAATTATCTTAACAAATTTACGTTAATTTATAAAAACATGTTTTTTCTTAATCGTTCAATTCAGTTGGCTAATACCTGTCGAGATTGCCAAAGTCACACCATCTCCCGCACTGTCACAGGGTTCTAATCCAGCTTCAACAGTTTCTCTACCGATGTTGGTTATATAATCCTCGCACTCATACATTTTCCCCTTCCCCTTGCTTGCCATCGGCATTAGAGCAGATGAAACAGTTCCCCTAGCTGCCACAATCAAACTTAACCGTTAACGTTTACTATAAAGTCAGTGGTATAAAACATACTATCTATAATTTATCTTACTTATACCATGATTTAGGCTTAGCTGTCTCGTACTCATGTCATTGTTCTGGCTTTCCCCCAAACTTATAACCCCCCCTGCTTGAACGGTTTCCTCCAACTGCTTGCTGCTAGACAAAGAACCACCAGATGAGCTGTTGTTCTTTCCCTTGTCTAGCATAGCGTACGCCATCCCATCAGGTACCACCCTGCAGGTGTTTGTGATACGCTCAAACTCCTCATCCGTGCATATCTCCTTAAGCACCGACACCCTAGCCAGTATGTATCCTTCACCATGGTGTCCTATTATATATATTTGTGAACAAGTTAGTTCTAATGCATTTTCTTGGATGTTGCCAAAGCTAAGAAGCTCACCTTCCCACGGCTGTGTCTCTGGCCCTGCACCGTCCTCATCACCTCCTCCATCTACGTCTTCCAGCTGTCTCTGGATCCTGTAGCGGTCAACATACTGACCCCCGAAAGACACGTAGAGCTCGAGGAAAACATGATCAATCCTCACAGACATGAAGACTTAGACGTCCTCGTCGTTTGTTATCTCAATAGGAGCTGATGTGTACTCCCCAGGCTCTGATATCGAGTTAGGAAACTCGTAAGTCAAGGGAACCCGCTCTGTTGGATGCAGGTGCTGATATAGCATGTATTTTTCCCTGACCATCCCTAGGAGCCTGTTGTAACTTTCGTTTTCACGCACCACTACATCGTATTTTGGCCACGTTATGTCAGTGTGGAACCTCCAAGCTCCTTGTCCTCCACGGTTCCAGGTACCCACCACCATCCGCACCAGATGTCCCATTGCTAACATGAAGCAAAAGAAAACCATCAAAATTGCAGATCCAACACGGTTTAAAGGATGAAGAATAAAGTCTAATATAGTATTTTGTTCAAGAACTTACCTTTTTTTCCGAGTGAAAACGATGTATGTCAGGAGAGTTTTGATCTTTGCAACTCTATATCACAGGTTTCGTTCTCTCTTGATTTTAGGTTCAAGTGTTTAAAGAACTGCTAACCCGTTCGCGATGCATCTATTTAAAACACTATCTTATAAGATTGAAGATATTTTGCACGGTGTTGATTCCCAATGTTGCATTGGAGATAGAGTCGATACTGTTGATCACAATTAACCTTGCAATTTTGTGGAGGAGAGTATCTCGTAGGTCTAGGATCTATGACAGCATGAAAAAGGGGCTAAGGTATCTGTCAGTAAATCCCTCTGATTTGGACCCTGCCGCGGAGAACAGACGTTTGTGTCAGTTTGGACACAGCTAAGTCAACCAATCACATAACTCCTCTCCAGTGGACCGTATTGGGTAAACTTGTTTATGCCAAATGAGAGAGGTGGGCTTCCGATGTTGATACTTATTGCAACTACTTGATCCTCCCCATTTAAGTGAGATTATCTTATATAGATACCCATAACCTTTACGACCAGGAAGGTCCAACTTTTTTGAAGTTATGACTTGTATTAAATTCTGCAAATCTACTAAATCAGAATTACGTATATGCATATGTCTGTTAAGCCTTCATGTAGTTGATACGTAAAGGAATTTCAGTTACTTATATATGTAGTCTTCAACATATAACGCTGAATATTACTTTGACCATTTCATTGGTTGTTCCTAAATTACTTGAAAAAGTTTAGTTTAGCATGCAAGCAGAATTCATACAACGGTTAACGCAGTAGTCCTTACAAACTTAGGGTTGGCAATCTTATTCACAAACCCCATCGTCCTTACATATTTGACGATTTGTCTGCGCTTGAGGGAATATTTAAAACATAACAAACTAGGTCACCCCCGATCAGACCTATATATCACCACACCTTCCACCTATTGCCACCCCACATTACCAAAACACTTACTTGATTTATATGAAGGAGTTGGGGTCTCCCGCCTCGGGCAAGCTCCCATCTCCACCTGTAACAGAGCCAGCATCTCCTTCGACGTCAGTGTAGCAGGTTATGTCCTTCACAATGCCATCATCCTCATGCGTATCGATATCGCCATTGAGATTGCTCGCTACCATACGCGAGACACGCATATCACTTTCAGTAGCCGCTAACAAAATAGATAACGGCCTTTTTATTAGTTAACATGACCATATTTTTTATAACATTACATGTTTGTTGTTACACTCACCCGAATCATGGTCATGCTCGCCTTCACGCATCTCCGACGTGTTCAATGGCATAGTCAGCGGTGAGAATGATTGTCTTCCTGTTGAATAAGGGCTGTTTTCCACCAGGTCACCATCGCCGTCGACTTCTTCAGCGAGAAACCTTGACGCCTTAATCACGAACTGGAGCTCCTCAAAAGTGCATATTTCCTTCAGAACTGACGCACTTGCAAGGAAGTAACCGCGTCTCGCAAGCCCTGCGGCCAATAGAGAAACCAAAGTGGTTAGCATTTTACCCTAACACATGGAGGCTAATATGCACTGTAACCTCTAAAGGAAAGGCGTTTCGGATCCGGCCCCTCGTAACCTGCATCCGAGGGAGTTTCGTCCTCCTTCTTTTGCACAATGTAGCGCTCTATCTTCCCTCTACCTAAGGTCACGTAGAGCTCCACATGTCCAACATCGATCTTCATTGACATGAAATCTTCGACGTCTTTGTTTGTTCTGATAGCTATCGGTGGTCCTGTGTAATCTCCATGACCCCTTCCAAAATAAGGGAACTCATACGTCAACAGAACAGCCACATGGAGCTGCAACATCTTGCTTAGTTTATACTTCTCACGTATCTTCTCCACCACCGCTGTCTGAGTATCGCTTTCTCGGATTTCGATGTCATTAGCCGCCCTGGTGTAATCTCTGTTGAATCTCCATACACTCGTTCCCAATCTTTCCCACTCACCAACGATTGTTCTCACCAAATGACCCATTCCCTAACCAGAATATTAACAGAACAACGATGTCATTCACGTATAAATCCAAGGACAACTCAATTACAACAATTGAAAAAACTAAACCCGAACATTACCTGGCCTCGAAGATATAGTTCGAGAGGTTAATCTGGAGAAATTTGTTATCTTCGTCTATGCTGAAAAAAAGATGATCTTCACGCGCTTCTACTTTCTAGCGGTTCTCTTTAAGAATCCGAACTTGGTGATCTCCAGACGCTTTTTCATCGTGCGGTTGTGAGAGTTCACTAGGTCTTAGCTGTCTATACGGAAGTAATGTAGCTCAACAGTGTGTCAGCATCGTAACGTGCTATTGACAGTCGTGCAGGCGCAAGTACTCGACTCATCCGAAGGGCCTTTTCGTCACAAAACGAGCCTCATTGTAATCGATCTGCTACTTACGTCCATCAGTGTACACATTGCAAATTTTGGGCTTCTATTAAGGGTAAGTCACTAGTTGTCCCGTTTTTTTTATCTTTTTCATTTTAACAGCATTGGAACTTCTGGTTGAGAAGAAAGTCACGGGCTTGGCTGTAATTGATGATGATTGGAATATGGTATTGCTTTTCTCTTTTTTTTTCTCATTGTATTGTGTAGGAAGCTCGTGATTAGCCTTAGTAATGTGGTTTTTTGTTCACTTTTGTGTGATGAATCATCCAAAGTTTATGGTTTTGATATTGTTTAAATAGAAAATGAATATTTTTAATCTGTTAGTTAGGAGATAAGACTCGTAATTTGTGTTGTGGGATCTCGATTCTGGACTATAGGTGGATCTTAGTATTGCTGGCACATAGTTTTCTTGCTTAGTTCGGTTTATGGATTTGTTTGGTGAAGCAAATTAACCTCTTTATCTTTTGGTATTATAGGACGCAGCAGCCAAAATGATACAAACATGTTCCCTAACGTTGACAGTTCATGGGAAGTACATTTCTACTTATCCATATTGTTGTTGCTATATATCACAGGACTAGTGTGTTTGTCCCCATTTTCACTTGGAGATTGTATGATATCAGAACTTGTGTTTTTTTTGTACCAGACGTTCAACGAACTCCAGAAGCTGATAAGCAAGACACATGGAAAAGTAGTTGGAGATTTGATGACCCCATCTCCTCTGGTTGTCCGTGGTTCCACCAATCTAGAAGATGCTGCCAGGTATGATCTCAGTTTGATCCCTGAAAAAAACAACATCTCTTACAAAGATCTGTAACCATTTGCTGTCTTTAGGTTGCTACTGGAAACAAAGTTCCGAAGGTTACCAATAGTGGATTCAGATGGAAAACTGGTTAGAGAATCTCAAAGTCATTAATTTGATAATCTTGATGAATAATATGTTCTTGATTTTTCAATCTATTGAATAAAAACTTTTCATAAATAATGTAAAATCTTTGGTAAGTTTTAAAAAAATAATAATTATTTTTTCAAATGAAAAATTATTTTATTTTTTTTAATAAAAAATATTATTTTATTCTTATGAACCCGGATTTGAGGTTCATTGATGGAAAAGCATAATTGATCCGGATTCAACACTGTTCACGGGTCCACAATTAAATACATAAAAAATACATATGAACCCCAAGAAGGAGTTCATTGATGTACATGCCCTTAGGTAACGTATTTGTTGGCACCAAAACCAAAAAAATGGAACCTACATCATTTTATAATATATTTTTTTGAGCTAAGAATTCATATGTTTTCACCGTTGGAGTTGGTCTTAGTAACTTGGTATATATCTCTTTTTGGTTATGAATGATGGGTTTTTGATTAATGGTAATGTTGCGTTCTCTATGAAAAATGACTCGCTAATCCCACATGCACACATTCTGCTATGTTTTGTTCGGTCTTTTTATTTTTGATTGTGTCATTATGGCTTTAATCTATGCAGACAGACTTTCTAAAAATGTGGAATTCGCTTTGTTTTCTGTCTGAGCATGATGATTCCATGTTGTATGGTGCCTTCATGTTACATGAGTTGAGAGGAACCCTTGATTTGTTTTTGTTAATGTGGACTCAAACTATTTACACATGTAAATATAACACTATGTATTTTATCTAGGAGGACACTACCCTCCAAAACTTCACTTGGACTTTGACAGGCAGAGCATTATAAGCAGTTAAGCACTGATGTAAGTGTCTCACCCTTCCACCACATCATTATAAACTCAACTTTGAAGTCCGGTGATTAACAAAAGAAGTCTTATTTGGGCCTGCAGTCGTTTTTAACAAGTGCTCAGTGGGTCTATGATGTTAGAACCTAGGCTTGCAGTTTGTTTAGTTTTTTTTTGGGTTCTCTTAGCCATTGATAGGTTTGGATTGAAATTAATTTTAATTAGATAAGAGTTTGTTAAATGCAGCTGGAAAATACAAGAGCTTATGATGATTCCGAGGTGGAATCATTCTTGCACGAAGCCATCAATGTTACTGCAAAACATTATGTTTTCGAATGTATTTTTATGAGAGAAGTGAGTCAATTTCTGTTCCTCTTTGGTTGAATTGTCAAGCCTCCTAATGGAGTAAGAGTTGCTATGGAAATGCAAGCTGAAGCTAAAGTAAAAAATAGAGCCTATAAGGGAAAATTGCATTGCTTAACTTTGCAAAATTTATGTTTCTTGATTGAACAGTTTGCTTGGTGCTCCTCAAGTATATAGAACAAAACATGCTTATTCTGTGTATCAAAATCTGTTTTTTAACCCATTCAACATCCCTATATTAAGAAAACTTATTATTTTTTATCTTTATATTTGAGATTCAAAATAAATTTCACTACAATGTAATTTTCCTCTATTTTTTAAGGGAAAATTGCCAAAAGAAAATGAAAAAACACTCTAGTTGTCCCTATAGTATAAATCCAACTTTGTCCATTTTTTTCCTCTTTTATCCTTTCCATTTCTGAAATTTAATGAAAAAATAATTCTATGAATCCAAAAAATTATTAAAAATATAAAAACTAATAAAAAATTGATATACACATCCACATATTTTTTTTGTTGAAAAAGTTTATAACTAAATTTTTAAAATTCCATTCTACTAAAACTAGAAATCGTGCTCTATAGAAAATGGATTAGTAGAAAACAAAATCTAAAATAAACAAAGTCGTCTACTATTTTTAAAAGGAATAATCTACTTTTTACTAAATTTCTAAAAATGAGGAAGGCGAATTCTAGAAATTGTACAAAAGTAATTTTTTCTAGTGTTTAGTTTCCACGTTTATTGAGTATTCTAAAGTTTCGAGAAACTGAAATCTAAACTTAACACGAACGTTTAAAAAAAATAGAAACTGCATTTGGTATATTTTTCATGGTTCTACACATGTAGAAGGTGCCTTCTACTAATGAAAAAAAAAACTTTTTTTTTCGAAAATCATGGAAACTTCAGTAAAAAAAATATTTGAAAAATATTCTAACTTCCTTATATGTCTTATGGTCGATTAGGTATTTTGGAAATTAATTCCTTTTACTTTTTTTTATTTTTTTTCTTCTTTCACGTTTTCCATTTTTTAACTAAACATTTAAAAAAATATGGGATTATTATGTTTAATTATTGGGATAATATGAATAATCAAGGTTAGTTTTGGGATTATAAAAAGATTATACCATTGGAACAACTTCAAATTGGATTTATACTATAGAGACAACTATAATTTTTTTTGTTCTCTTTTGGCAATTTTCCCTTTTTTTAATTTCTTTTTTCTATTCCTAGATAAATTGGGTATGTTGATGTTTATGATGTATAAAAAACCATCTGCTTATAGAAAATTGTCCGTAAGAGATTCGAAGTTTGGATCTGGTCGTTTTGATGGTTTTGTTGCATATACACTCTTTTTGTATATTCTTTGTTAGGGATGGTTCTGTTATATATACACTCTTTTGTATACTCTTTGTTATATATTCAAAAACATTGAAAAGAAAGCTAACTTTCTTTACAACAAACAATTTAAATATAAAATGATGAGAAAATGAAAAGATTTTTTTTCCACAGACATCAGATATCACTCATAATATACTCAATATTTTCAAATTAGAGAAGGTTATTGACAATCAATATTTTCAAACTAGAAAAGGTTATTGACAAATGAATGAAAATACATTCTAAACTATAAATAGTGTCAAACAAAAAGTAATGAAATCTATTTCCTGAAAAAAAAATTAAATGATAAAATCTAAAGAACAACAACAAATATAAGGGAAATCTGGCAGAGAGATTGACGAACCTCATTATACGGTGAAGAATTAAAGAACATAATTTTAAATATTATAAGTATTCACTTGATTGTTAATTAAAAAGATATCAGATGATCTTAATTTTTTTTCAAAAAAAGATAGAATTATTTGCTGCTTTATAGTTTCTTGTCATGGAAAATCCAAATAAACAAAACTAAAAGAATAATTGGATCATAACTAAGATTTAATTACCTATTTATTCAGTTTACTCACCATCTTATCTGTATTTTATGATATTAATAAGAAATTAAAAATTAATTTAGAAAATTCAAAATTTATGTATAAACAGTTCGAGTGTATGAACAACAAAAAAAAACTAATCTTAGCGGAGTTCAGTGACATGGAAACATAATAATTTATATCCAGCTTCATCAGTTGAGGATTTTTTGGTTTCATAAATAAAATCTTTTTATAGATGAAAAATAGCTAAATTGAAAGAAAAAAACATTAAAATAATATCATTCATCAACAAAACCACAAAGCATAAAATGTAAAGAAAAATTGCAAAACTAAGAGAAAAATATAAAATAAAGCCAAACTATTTACCTAATAGTAAACTGTAGTATAACTGAGCTTCAAAAGTCAGAGATAATATTAAAGGTATTTTATTTACAATTTGGTTTACATTTTCACTATGTTACTCAGGTTTTTAATATGATATTCGGCCTAACATAAACCCTAACAAAAAATAATCATGTACAGCTTAATCCATCATACAAATTATATTTACAAGATCTACAAGCCCATTTTTGAGATTCCAAAATATAGTAAACCACAATTAACCAACTAAGTAAAAATTTAGAATTATCAAAAATATAGAATGAGGACGCCATATACATTCATTATAATATGTTTTGAAATCTTCAAAACATATCAATTTCACAACTCTGTAATAGACAACTATTGTAAACAAGCAAAATATATCTTATCACATATAATCTCTCCTCAGTTAATGTTTTATAAAAGACAAAAAATAATTATCATATACCATTTTTTCGCAAATGAAAACTTTAAAACACAAACAATAAAATCATATAAAATAAAATAATTTAAATAAAAAATAAGATATATCCCGCCTGTAGGGCGGGCCGATCCTAGTAAATTTATATTTACATGTTGTATTTTAAATATATACTGGATATTTTGGATATTATGATATTAAGTTTTCTTTTTTTAATTAAGATTTCAAAATATTTAATTACTTTAGTTTTTGCAACATATATAGTTTGTTTTTCATGAATCATTTGAAAAAGTTCGTCTTTATTATCTATGATTTTATCTTTTGTAAAATTTGAAATATTATCATGTTTTAGTTTGAATGTTTATTTTCAAAACTCTATATTTTTTCAAGAAAAATTTAGAAGTTACAAAAATATTTTTGAGTTTGGAAATTTCATGAATTTTTCATTTTTTTACTACATTAATACATTATTTTATAAAAAAGTATTTGAACTTTTGGTAATGTTTTCTATATTTGAATTTTTATAATGTTTTCAAAAAAATTTCTCTGTTATTATTAAAATAAAAAAAATATAAATAAAGTTTTATTTGTCACTAATATTTTAAATGAATTATTAATATTTCATAGGTTTATAATAACATATTTATAAATAGTATATGAACTAAAGATTATTATATACCATTATCTTTTGTATATAAACATTTTTAAACATTATATTGTTAAGGGTTTCAAAATAAATAAGAAGATATCATATAGTTGGAGATATAACAGTTTAACATGTATTAATAAAATTATTTTTGTATAATAATATTCTATATTTTACGAATTTTAACTCATTTTATTAATGATGAGTGATAATTATTTAAATGAAAAAATATAAAAAAAAATTGTTAGTTTACCTATTTAATATAGTTTTCATATTTAATTCATAAATCACTTATATTTTGTATTATATAGAATAAAATTATAAAATTTGTAGGAATTAGTATATAATGTTATTTTCTTGTTTACACTAAAATTAATTAACACTGATTTATAATGATGTTATATTTTTAATTACGAAATTAATTTATTATTTTATAATAATATTTAAACCTTTAGTAAGATTTGTCAGATTCTTTCTCAAAATATTTTTTATAATTAAAAAATAAAATTAAAATTTTATAATTGGTTTATTATTAATGTAAATAATCAAATATGTCATATTAACTAATTATTTAAGTGATCATAGTAAAACTTATTAATAGTAGATAAAATAGAAGTCTAAATTAATAGATTAGATTCTATCATGCAAAACAAAAGTAGCTCCAAATTCTTCTAAATGAAAGGACATTTTGTATGGCTTCCTAATCTACTACCTGAGAATGGAGAGACTGGAAAGCTAGTATTCACTGAACCAAACTATGAAATGTACATCAATGCTAAAGTAGGTAAAACTATAGTTTTCTAACATGTCTTTCACTACAACTAATTCATATTTCGAAGGACGCGATATTTATTTACGTATTTTTATCTTTGAATTAATAGAAGTAAGAAAATAAGAAATTTATATATTTTACATTTTAGAATAAATCCCATATTAGGATATTCTACAATCTCTGTTTTTTTCCTAATCAACGACATTTCATACAAACTTCTCTAACATTTTACATAAATTATAGTCGACCTCCCATCGTATTAGAAGTAAAATCAAAGAGACTCGGGAGATTAGGAACCAAACCACAAAGACACTGGGAAAAAACTGGTGTAGTAAAGAGAGATTTATTAGATAGGTATGGGAATGAAAGATTATTAAACGGTGGCGATAGCCAATTTGACGCCGGGAGTACCGGTGAGAGGGTCGTTTGTGTGCCCGGGTTTAGGCCCTGAGCAATACCCATAGCCGTCAAAAGGTGGTTGCGCATTCCAAAGTTTAATGTCGCCTGAGGAATATATGGATTCATTCCCACTATTAACATCACCTGCAATTACAACATTATTTTAAGAATTATTTTCTGATGAATATCTAGAATACATATATTAGCATAAATGAACAGCTCATATATTTACAAAAGAAATGGGGAATAATATATAATTATGATTAGTTGTTGAATTTCTTTGTTTTATGTATATATATATATATATATATATATATATATACATAAGATTTTGTTGATATCAGAGAAATGTTCCTTATTTTACCAAAAAAAAAAAAGAGAAATGCTGTCAAATAAATAACAACCTTTTATGTTAATTATACACTTTTGAAAACTAGTTCTCAGTCACTGTCGAATAATGAACAGAAAATATGTTATAACTTGAAAGCAAACACAATATAAAAACTTCAATACAATTAATTTTAAATCGATCGTGTAGAACTCTAGATCATTAAAACGACTTATCATCTAATCGACCATCTAAAAAGTGTGATTAATTGGACCGTCTATACAGGTAATACTGCTGTAATATCAAATCAGAGTGAGAACGAAGAGATTGGAGCTGAAAAAGGTAAAGATCAAGCTCAAGAGGAAGCGACGATCATTGAAGAAGATGATGAAAAAGATATTATTCAGCTCAACTGTAAGAACTATACAATGTATCCGTTATATACATTTCCGGTATTGTTGGTTAAGCGAAAGAAAACTTAACCAGCTATAACCAAAATTAATTTAACTAAACCAACTAAACCATCTAATATACCCCCCTCAAGTCTTTGACTTCAAATCCGTTGATGTTGGAAGAAAAAGATTTGATAACGAAAGGCGTTGTAGCATCGAGAGGAATGGACCTGGTTGAAGTGGTTTTGTTAAGATGTCTGCAAGCTGATTACCAGACGATACATGAAGCGCAAGAAGACAGCCAGCTTTAATCTGATCACGAACTGTATGACAATCAATCTCAATATGCTTCGTGCGTTCATGAAAGACCGGATTCGTGGAGATGTGAACAGCTGATTTGTTATCACAAAAGAGCTTAGGTACAGCAGTCATAGTGATATGAAGATCTCTGAGAAGCTGCTGTAACCAAATAAGTTCACACGTCGCTAGAGCAAGACTGCGATATTCAGCCTCTGTGCTGCTTCTACTAACAACAGTCTGCTTCTTTGACTTCCATGAGATAAGTGAAGTCCCCAAGTAAACGCAAAATCCAGTAACAGATCGACGAGTATCTTTGCAAGCAGCCCAATCTGCATCAGCAAATGCATTCAAGCATAGATCATTATCCGCCGCATACATCAAACCTTGACCAGGATTGTTCTTAAGATAACGGAGAACTTTGAGAGCAGCTTGATAATGAACATCAGTCGGAGCAGAGAGAAACTGACTTAGCTGATGAACAGCAAAAGTAATATCTGGACGTGTAATGCACAAATATAACAGTCGTCCAATAAGCTCTCTGTACTGCGTAGGTGTAGAAAGAAGTTTGCCAAGAGTCTTAGTTAATCGAAGATTAGGATCCATCGGAACAGAGCTTGGTTTGCACCCCAGTAAACCACAATCTTCCAAGAGGTTAAGAGCATACTTCCGTTGGCAAACAGAGATACCAGTTGCTGATCGAGCTATCTCCAGTCCAAGAAAGAAACGAGCAGGACCAAGATCCTTAATCTTGAACTCAGAGCGTAGCAAAGTCTTGAGATCTTCAACTGCAGTATCATTGTTACCAACAATGAGAATGTCATCCACATAAACCAACGCAGCTACGAACGACACCGAAGAACTCTTGACAAAGAGAGTATTATCCGCAGGCGATTGAACAAAGTTATCACCGAGCAAAACCGACGAAAATCTCTTGTAACACTGCCGAGAAGCTTGTTTCAAACCGTACAGAGATTTTCGAAGTTTGCAAACTGGATTCGGCAGCAAGATCACACCAGGAGCAGGTGTGTAACCCTGTGGTAAGCTCATATAAATCTCCTCATCTAAATCTCCATGTAAAAAAGCATTAGATACATCCATCTGAGTGAGACTTCACCCCTTTACAGCAGCAAGACTAAGAAGAAGCTTCACACTGGTAAGCTTAGCAACAGGTGAAAACGTCTCCAAATAATCCACTCCCTCTTGCTGTGTAAAGCCTTGAGCTACCAAACGAGATTTAGGTCTTTCGACGGTACCATCAGAGTTATACTTCAAAGTAAAAATCCATCGACAACCAACCACATTCTTCCCATCAGGCAAAGAAACAATATCCCAAGTTCTGTTTTGCTCAAGAGCCTCAAGTTCCACATTCACCGACTGAATCCATATATCAGAAGTCATGGCTTGTTTGAAAGTTTTAGGTTCACGTTCCAAAGAATAAGCCAAGACATAAGGACGATAAGAAGGACTCAAACTTTCGTAAGAAATAACAGATGAAATGGGATAAGGAGTAGGAAAGATAGGAATAGGATCACTTGTTTTGGAAGAAAAAGAGGATGAAAGAAGGGATGGAGATGTCGAAAAAGAAGAGGTAGTAAAAGATACTAAAGAACAATGATACTCAGACAGATAAGATGGAGCTTTAGTTGTACGTTTAGGCATGTCAATATTCACAGTATTATCAACAGAAGTTGGTATCTCAGTATTTCCCGAACCAGTAGAGGTACTAGAGTGTGTATGCAAATGATCAGACAAATGTGAAGGAACACCACAATCACCAACAAGATCAGGTAAAGGCATAGACTCTACAAAATGTAAAGGTGCAGGCAAAGGAAGAATTGAATTTGGAAACATCTCAACAGAATCAGAAACACAGTGAGAAGTTTTAAAAGGAAATTCTGTTTCATGAAAAATCACATTTCGAGATATAAAAACAGAGTGTGAATCTAAGTCTAACAGTTTATATCCTTTATAACCCATGGGAAATCCGAGTAAAACACAAGGAGAAGCACGTTGAGAAAACTTATTACGATCTTTGTTCAAAGTAGATGCATAACAAAGACATCCAAAACTTTTAAGTTGAGTATAGTCAGGACACTTCCCATGCAAACGTTCCAAAGGAGAAATATTACCCAGTAATGGAGAAGGTAAACGATTGATTAAAAACGCTGCTGTAACAACACAATCACTCCAATATGCCAAGGGAACATTAGATTGAAACAGTAAAGAACGAGCAACATTAAGCAAGTGTTGATGTTTCCTTTCAACAACAGAATTTTGTTGAGGTGTATAAGGACAAGAAAAGTAATGAATCATCCCTGTTTTTGCAATTATATCAGAAAAAGCAAGTTCAGGCGCATTATCTGATCTAATAGCTTTAACCTTCTTATCATATTGAGTTGAAACAAGATTAAGAAAAGCTGGAAACACAGATGAAACATCACTTTTATTCTTTAACATGTATAACCATGTAACTCGAGTACAATCATCAACCAAGGTTAAAAAATACTTGTAACCCTCAATAGACTCAGTTTTGAAAGGACCCCAAACATCTAAATGAACAAGATCAAAAGGATTAACAGACAATGTATTATTGGAAATAAAAGCTAGACGCTTCTGCTTTGCAAGAGGACAAATACGACAATGATCAGAGGAAGATGATGACTTGAAGGATGGCAAATGATGTGATACTTTGTGCAGAACAGAAGATGAAGGATGACCTAAACGTTGATGCCAAACATGTTCCTCAACAAATGTAGAACCACAGAAAGGAGAAGATTTTGCAGGCACAGTTGATGAAGACGATGGAAGAGAAACAATAGTAGATGAAGAAGTATCTAGTATGTAAAGATCTCGATACAAACTACCCTTCCCAATCATCAAGCCCTGAGTAAGTTCCTGGATAAAACAACCATGTGGAAAGAAATGAGCTGCACAATGTAAAGTACGAACCAAACAACTCACACTTATCAAGTTAAATTGAAAATCAGGAACATGAAGTACATTGTACAAAATCAAAGATGCACTAAGATGAATTGTGCCAGTGTGTGTTATAGGAACTCTAGTACCATTCGGAAGAGATACTGAAATACTAGCAACTGGAGTTAACGCAGTGAACATAGTCAAGTCTGAACATACATGACTAGAAGCACCACTATCTATAATCCAAGCATTACTAGGAAGAAAGGATGGTAAAGTAGAAAGACAATGATTTTGAAAGTGAAGAATTTTATTTTCAGAAGTAAGACTCTGAGAAGGAAAAGGTATAATACCCGAAGTAGAAGTAGAAGCCATGATTCCATGATCAGTAATACTTGCTTTGGAAACAGCCGCTGAGAAAGGGACTTGAGGCTCTGGAACTCGAACTTGAGAATTGAACTGAGCAATGAGTTGCTGTATCTGTTGTGGTGTGAAAGAAGGCATTGTCACACTGGTCGCATCAGTAGTCACTGAAGACAAAGACCCAGCAGAATACGCATTAGCTCCAGCAGTAGAATAAGCATTTGCAACGGC
>OVBX01004033.1:393-15441 GCA_900406325.1 Erucastrum elatum | reverse complement strand
ACTCCTCATATTCTTGTTCATGACAGCAAGGTTCTTTTGCACTCTCTGTGACAAGAAACAATAAACAGAATGAATCACATGGTTTATGGGGAGCATTAGATCAAGTATTACTATCGAGATTCACTTCATGAATGGCCCAACATTCGCTTATGACTCACTGGAATATTTAAGAAATGAAGGATATATTACCCGTAAGCGAGAGTCAGTGACATCCACATGGTAGTCTAAGTCATCCTGCATAGACAACCCAGCTTTGTTACAACAATGAAACCCAAATCAAGCTAGTAAAAAAAAACAATGAAAACAACAACATACGATAAGCCTTGTCTGCAAACCAAGCTCCTCATTGACAGCTAAAGCAATGTGTTTAGTACTCATGACTGTCTCCTCCAACTTCTCAAGTCCTTCATCTTGTTCTATCTCCCCCACAACAAAAAAAAAAAAAAACTCAACAGAGAGAAACTAATACAGAACTAAAGTAATGTAAAACAGCTTGTACCTCTCATAACTTGTCGCTGAAACCCAACAATCCCTTGGTTATCCATGTTAGCAACTCTACTCATAGTATCATCCGGCTTTATCTCCGAGGAACCAAGCAAGCTGTCTCTATTAGCAAAATTCGACATGTTCAAAGCATTCGCCATCTGATTCGCCTGCGACCTCAAATTCCCAATCATATCCTTGCGCTTGTTCATCTCCTTCTCCGAGCTGTGATCCAATTCAACAAAGGTCAAAGATCAATACTTTTTTTTGAACTTTCAAAAAAAAAAGTTTAGAGATTTTTAATTGCTTACATAGGCTTTCCATGGATTTTGGCGAGAAGAGACTGGAGACTCTCTAGACGGGTTCCGAAAATTGTGATCTTTCTTCGTATAGNGTCCTGTTAAGGAAGATTTGCTCCTTTCTGAGATCATTCCGTTTATATCTTCAGCGAGTTTTAACGCTTCGTTGTACTCTCTCATCCATGAATCCGACGAAGACGCCATTTCACCACCTGAGTAACACAAATCACTTTCAAGACAATTTATGAACAAAGAGATCAGCTTGCTGAATGATAGTCGCAGTGAAAACGAGATCAAACTGTGGAAAGAAGAGATCTTTTATCCGTAGGCTGGAGTGAAACGACGTCGTTCTGTGGTTGAATGTTAGAATGCGAGAGGGGGTTAATAACTATTTACGAAAGTTAAGTGGATGAAAACAGAAACGATACATAAATGAAGGACCAAATGGTGAAACTATGCTTGTCTTCTTTCTCTAATTTTTTTTTTGTCAGAAAAAAAATATGCTCGTCTTCTTTCTCTGTCTCTTGGTTGTAGTTTTCCTTCAAAAGCTGTAGACTTTAAGGTTAAAGTTGGTGTTCTAAAAGCAAGTCGGAGCAAGAGGAGATCGCAATATACACTCTCAAGCTCAAATCATGTAAGCTTAGCTCTCTCATTAGTCTTACACACTGTTAAAACGTTAGATCCTATTTTACATTTATTTCCTTTTTATCCACGGTTGAAGATGCGAAGCGTCTGTATTGTATTGATTTAGCAAAAAAAAAAATATAAGCCAGATGGTACTTTGTTTTCAGGGAACAGTCTATCATCCCAGGTTTGCCTGATGNAAATCATGTAAGCTTAGCTCTCTCATTAGTCTTACACACTGTTAAAACGTTAGATCCTTTTTTTACATTTATTTCCTTTTTTATCCACGGTTGAAGATTGCGACCTTTAAGTAAGCATCTGTATGCTATTGATTTAGCAAAAACTAATATAAGCCAGATGGTACTTTGTTTTCAGGGAACAGTCTATCATCCCAGGTTTGCCTGATGATTTGGCTTTGAGATGCATAGCGAAGCTTTCTCACGGCTATCACGGGACGCTCGAGTGTGTCTCTAAAGGTTGGAGAAATCTAGCTCGTAGTCCCCATTACTCGCGCTATAAAGCTAGAAATGGATGGTCAGGGAGCTGGTTGTTTGTTCTCACAGAACGTTTTAANCCCGGTTACTCGCGCTATAAAGCTAGAAATGGATGGTCAGGGAGCTGGTTGTTTGTTCTCACAGAACGTTTTAAGAACCGATGGGTTGCTTATGACCCTGATGCTGATCGTTGGCATCCATTGCCTAGGAATATAGCAGCTGTTCAAGATGGCTGGGATCATTATGGTTTTGAGTGTGTTTGTGTTTCGAGCTGTCTTCTTGTCATCGGGGGTTGCTATGTGTCATCTTCTCCTAATCATAAGCCTGTTTTCACTACAGACGTCATGCGGTTTGATCCGTTTAAGAAAGAGTGGAAAATGGTTGCTGGTATGAGAACACCGAGGGCCCGCTTCGCTTGTGCTGCTGTCTCTGGCAAGGTTTATGTTGCTGGAGGTTGCAATTCAACACAGTCCAGTGGGATTTCATCTGCTGAGGTTTATGATCCTGTGGCTGATAGGTATACATATCTTTTATATTAAACTATATTAAACTAGGGGGTCTGACATAGGAGTAGTAATGCAGGTGGGAGGAGTTACCAGCAATGCCTAGACCACGAAGGCACTGCTCGGGGTTAGGGTTATCGTACAAAGGGTCCTTTCATGTGCGGAGTGGTCAAGTGGTACTTGCGGAGCCAATTTCTTCTGAGGTCTTCAATCCACTGGAGATGAGTTGGTCCACTGAGGTGGGTATATGGCCTCTCTCCCCTCTTCAAGTGATGAAAAACGATAGAGTTTACACGATCATAGACTGGAGAGGAAGCTTGATCAGGACTAGGGATGGAGAGGAAGGAGAATGGTATAACGTTGGGTTGGTTCCTTGTGTTGTTCTTCCTGATAATTCGAGAGAGCCACATGTGCTCGGATACGGGTTTGTAGCTCTAAGGGATGAGCTTTATGTTGTCGGAGGCCAGGCCCTTAAGCTGGAAGGACCAGGTGTAGGGACATGTGAAATTTTGAGACTGTCTGTGGTGAGGGTGTGTAACCATTTAGATAGGCCTCTGAATTGGAGAGAGACCAGACCTATGTGCATTCCAGCCGGTGGCTCCGTCTTCGGTTGTGCATCCTTGGAAGAATCATCTCCACCTTAACCAAAAATAAAAAGAAAAAAAAACAAAAGGTGATGGATTCTCGTTGGACGCCCAAATTATTACAATCGATCCTTAAGCTGTGTCATTAATATCTGCTTAAGTCTTTTCATATACAAGTAATTTGCCTCTTCCTTTCTCCTTCAGTCTTGCATGGCTTGTGTATATATAAATAATATGAGTTGTGTTACGCTCATATTAGCATTTCACATTTGTTTGTAGTCATCCTGTTTACTTTGTAGTATAATGCATTTATGTTCCGGGTAATAAAGNNATAAAGGCTTCTAAGTTATAACAGTTTGATTTGAAGTGAGTTTAGTATATGTTAATGATTTGAGATGATCGCGCAATTACTGCATCACTCACATTCAGTGGTATTGAGAGGATTAGTAAGCTTCATATATTTTGTTATGCGTCTTTTTCTCCTATAAAAAGGTGTATCATCAATTGTGAATACAAACCCCACACAATGCATAACATTATTAGGATTAAAAAACTACATCCCTTATATATTAATCCTGGAACATTACAACATATTTTGTAGTCACGTGCCATCATTAGGATGATTCTCAGAAATCCTTAGAAATTATAAGTCGGTGTCCATATAAATATATATTATATTTTTTATTAAACTAATTATCACATTAATTAGTAGTCTTAAATTTTTTTTCTTAAATAAAAAATACGAAATTACCTAATATGATTAACGTTATATGATAATTAATGATTACAAATCAAACATATTTGATAAAAAAATTTGTATCCTCTAAATTTTATTTAAATTAATATTATCAAAAAAATAAAAATCACATTAAGCATATTTAAAAAAATAGATTTTTCATATATGTTATATTTTGAATTTTTAAAACGTTTATAAATTACGAAAATAGTAAGATGTTATTAAGATGATATTTTTAGAACGGAATTGGGTCCGAAACAAAATATTTCGGATATCGAATATATCTAATCTAGATTTATATACTTAAATATATTAATTATTTTTAAAATTTAATATCTAAAAGAATATAAAAAATATATAAAAAATGTTATTAAGTTATCCAAAATACTTGGAAATATATACAAATAGTTAAAAATACATGTTTAAAATAATTAAATGATATTCAAAATACTAATACTTATCTATTTATTGCTTATCCGAATATTGAAGCTAACCAAATTTTTTGTTAAGTTTAAGTATTTTAACTTGCATTATACACATTTATATGTTATAAATAATTTTTTTTATATTTTGAGAAATTTAAAGTATATATGATTTTTTTTTTAAATAAAAATAGTTATCTAAGTCCAAACCCAAACTGAATTCGTAGATCCAAACCGGATCAAACTCACAAAAATCGAAACATAACTGAACCAAACCAAACCAGATTGAAATAAATGATATCCGAATGTCCACCCCAAATCAAATGTAAAAAAAAAATTTTGATAACAAAATGTATTCTAATTGTAATATTTAAATACACTATACTTTAAAGAACTCACGTACATGACGCGAATTATCATCTAGTATTCATATGAAATTCATTATAATCAGATTTTTAGAAAACTGTACTTGACAGGATCCTAGAGGGAAAAGAATACGTTACGCATAAAGAAATGAGAGAATCCCTTGTAATGAAAATGATATAAAAGAAAAGTAACCCCATGTTGGATTATTTAATGCAAAACCGCATAACATAAGCGACGGGATTCGATTCCTATACTCCACCACGTCTAAGCCATTAGTGCATCACTCACGTTCAGTATATGTATTAAGGGTTAGTAGGATCATAAATTCTGAATACAAACCCAACACTAATAGATATAATTATGAGGATTAATATGTAAAATAGAATGTAAAAAGTGACCCAACTGAGTACTCTCTCATCCATGAATCTGACGAAGACGCCATTTCACCCCGAGTACACAAAATCACTTTCAAGACAATTATGAACAAAGAGAGCTTACAAGCAACATAAGAAGAATGTGAAATTAAGACCTAAAGAAAGAAGAGATCTGTTTTGATCACTGAAAAAAGAAAGAGAAAAAAGAGATATTTAGAACGTGAGGGGATTAATAATTATTTACGAAAGTTAAGTGACTGAAAACAGAAAACATATATTTACCGAAGGACCAGACAGTGATTGTATTCTTTCTCCGTCTCTTTTGGTCTTAGTTTTTCTTCTGGAAAGCCGTGGACTTTTAAGGGTCACTGTTGGTGTTCTAAAGCAAGAGGAGATCGCAATTATACACTCTCAAGTTCGAATCATGTAAGCTTAGCTCTCTCATTAGTCTTACACACTGTTAAAAAGTATAGATCCTTTTTTTTACATTTATTTCCTTTTTATCCACGGTTGAAGATGCGTAGCGTATGTATTGTATTTGATTTAGCAAAAAAATAATATAAGCCGGATGGTACTTTGTTTTCAGGAAACAGTCTATCATCCCAGGTTTGCCTGATGATTTGGCTTTGAGATGCATAGCGAAGCTTTCTCACGGCTATCACGGAACGCTCGAGTGTGTCTCTAAAGGTTGGAGAGATCTAGTTCGTAGTGAGGACTACTCGCGCTATAAAGCTAGAAATGGATGGTCAGGGAGCTGGTTGTTTGTTCTCACAGAACGTTTTGAGAACCGATGGATTGCTTATGACCCTGATGCTGATCGGTGGCATCCATTGCCTTGCAATGGAGCTGTTGAAGATGGCTGGTATCATTCTGGTTTTGAGTGTGTTTGTGTTTCGAGCTGTCTTCTTGTCATTGGGGGTTGCTATGTGTCCTCGTGTCTTCTTCAGGACCCTGTTATCACTAGAGACGTCATGCGGTTTGATCCGTTTAAGAAAGAGTGGAAAAGGGCTGCTAGTATGAGAACACCGAGGTCTGACTTTGCTTGTGCTATTGTCTCTGGCAAGGTTTATGTTGCTGGAGGTCGCAGTGTTCCCATCGGAATGTCATCTGCTGAGGTTTATGACCCTGTGGCTGATAGGTATTCTTTCCTCCATGATACACTCTTTTTTTTTTTGTATATAATGGGATAGACATACATCTTTAAACAAGTAGAGAGAAACTATCAAACTAAGGTCTAACATAACAGTAATAATGCAGGTGGGAGGAGTTACCAGCAATGCCTAAACCACAAATTTACCATTACGGGTCAGGGTTTTCGTACAAAGGGTTCTTTCATGTCCTGAGTGAGCAGGTGGGAATTGCAGGGCAAATTTCTACTCAAGTCTTCAATCCATTAGAGATTAGTTGGTCCACTGTGATGGATATCTGGCCTATCCCTGAATCCTGACATTATTCTGCTCAGGTGATGAAAAATGATCGACTCTACACGATTGTAAACTTGGAACAGGGAGGAAGCTTGATCAAGACTAGAGATACAAATGAAGGAGAATGGTCTAATCTTGGCTCAGTTCCTTGTGTTGCTCTTCCTAATCATCCGGGAGAGCAACCGGTGTCAGGATTCGGGTTTGCAGCTCTGAGGGATGAGCTTTATGTTGTAGGAGGCCATGTCAGTATAACATCAGATGGAGGGAGATTTGAGTTTGTGAAATTGTCTGTCGCGAGGGTATGTAACCCTTTAGCTAGGCCTCTGATCTGGAGAGAGACCAAACTTATGTGCATTCCAGCCGGTGGGCATATCATTGGTTGTGTATCCTTGGATGAATCCTCTCCACCTTAACCAAAGGTGATAGAATCTCTCTCTGGATGCACAAATTATTACAATCTATGTACTTATGTTGTGTCATTAATATCTGATTTAGTCTTTTCACATACAAGTAACCCGCCTCTTCATTCTTGCGTATATATAAATAATAAGAGTTTGTGTTCTGTTCATATTAGCATTTCACATTTGTTTATAGCCATTTACTTTGCAGTCTATCATCGTTGCATTTGAACAAAGGTTAGTAACACCCTTTTCATAATTCTTCTGTGTGCTGTGGCGGTGGTCATGGAGTGTCTGTCTGCTTCCTTTGTTGAGCAAGTACTTGGTTCCATTACTTACTTGTCAAAGGATATTACCAGTGTGCGTGGATGCTTTTGTTTGAAGGAAACTAGTTTTCAGTGAAGGCAACCTATAACGACAATTGCATTTATGTTCCGGGGTAAAAAAAAGACGATTATGTATGTGAGTTTAGTATGTTAATGATTTGAGATGATCGCTACAAGATGATTACAATTGTTATGTTTTAAGCAATCACTGACATCACTCACATGCAGTGTATTGAGAGGGTTAGTAAAGCTTCATATATTTTGTTATGCGTATTTTCTCCTACACATGAGGACAAACACCTACACAGTATATATTGTTAGGATTATTACAAAACTGCATATATTCATATGAAATACATTATTCAGAAAACTGTACTTGACAGGATCCTAGAGGGAACTGAATACATTACGTATAAAGAAATTAGAGAATCCGTTGCAATGAAAATGATATATAAAAAAAGGTAACCCAGCGTTGCTTATGAATATAGGATCTGATGAAATTGAGAGAGTCCCATTTAATGCAAAACCGTATAACATAAGCGACGGGATTAGATTCCAAAATTCCACCACATCTTATCCTATCATCTTAGCCGTCTATTATTTCCATCTCTTAAAAGATGAGCGGTTCACTTGTCTTCTGGTTTTAGAAACCGAGTCAGACGGAGTTTAAGTTAATAAATCTTACTTACACACTAAAGATATTGTATTTTCTCATTTTACAAAAAAAAAGTCTGACAATTTGGTATTTTAATATTATATCTAATCCCTTGAGAGAAACGAGGACAACTAATACAGAGGGGAGCGAGAGAGAACAAAAAGAAGAAGATGGAGATGTTAGGGTTTTTGATGTATTCATCCTGAGATTTGAGCAACAGAGAAGATGTTTTTGGATTGTTCATACTTCTCACAATCCTTCTTAAAACTTGCTCACCTTCACAGGTCATGCTCTACATTTCTTGTTCTTTGGGTTTGGTTTTGTTTTGTTAATTACTATTGAGGTTTTTTTTTTTTGATTATTTGGTGAGAGTTTTCCGTTGCAAAGTTTCCTTTTTTAGAATCAAAAAGCATGTTTTTGGAGTTTTCTTGTCAAAAACTATTCATTTCACAATCGATTATGTCTGAAGACCCCTCTGGGTTACTGTTCTTACCATTGTAGGATTCAAAGCTTCTAACTTTATATATATTTGTTCCTTGTTGCAGGAGGTTCTGCAACCTCTGAAGACGTTTGGCGTCTCAGTAGTTCGTTCTAGTGGTGGTTTAGTATGTCAGGTTCTGCCATTTAGTTTGTTGAGATGGAAAGAAACAGACCAGTGCATCCATTCCAGCAACAGGGTATGGAAGCTGGATATGTGAATGACTCTGTCCCTCAAGCATTTATTTTACCTGAACAAACAGTTTTGACCAGTGCCAACGCCCTGCCTCCAACTTTGAATGCTTCAGATGTTAGGCCTGGGCTTCATTACTCCCTACAAACAGGAGAGGAGTTCTCTCTAGAGTTTCTGCGAGATCGAGTGGTTTCTCAACGGTCTGCAAACCCCAATGCTGCACCCGGTGACACGGTGGGAAATGGGATGAGGGATTATGAGTTTGGAAACAAACTTGGGCATATCCAGTCAGCACCAGAGGCTTTGTTATGTCAAGATAGAAGTTTAGGAGACTTTCATGGATATGCCTCTTCGTTATCAGCCTCAGGTAGTTTAACAGCAAAGGTAAAGATCCTCTGTAGCTTTGGTGGGAGAATACTCCCACGTCCAGGAGATTCGAAGCTTAGATACGTTGGAGGTGAGACGCACATTATTTCCATAAGGAAGGATATATCATGGCAGGAGCTCAGGCAAAAGGTTCTTGAGATCTACTACAGGACTCATGTTGTCAAGTACCAGCTTCCTGGTGAAGATCTTGACGCCTTGGTGTCTGTATCATGCGATGAAGATCTCCAGAACATGATGGAGGAGTATAACGAGATGGAGAACCGTGGCGGTTCGCAGAAGCTTAGAATGTTTCTTTTCTCTGTCAGTGATTTGGATGGTTCTCTTTTGGGTGTTAATCAAAATGATGTTGACTCCGAGTTTCAGTATGTTGTGGCTGTTAATGATATGGACATTGGATCGAGAAGCAACTCAACGCTTAATAGACTGGACAGTCTTTCTGCAAACAGTTTAGANCTCCAGAACATGATGGAGGAGTATAACGAGATGGAGAACCGTGGCGGTTCGCAGAAGCTTAGGATGTTTCTCTTCTCTGTCAGTGATTTGGATGGTTCTCTTTTGGGTGTTAACCAAAATGATGTTGACTCCGAGTTTCAGTATGTTGTGGCTGTTAATGATATGGACATTGGATCGAGAAGCAACTCAACGCTTAATAGACTGGACAGTCTTTCTGCAAACAGTTTAGAGGGCGTCAACGGTGTTGATCTCCAACAATCCTCTATGCAGTATTCTGAGTCTGCACCACCAGGCTCCATGCTACAGTATCCTCCTCAACCTATTCCACACAATGCTGCTTATCAGTTTCAGCAAGCTGTTCCTCCAAACTCTACACTTCAGTATGCACAGGTCATCCCTCCAAGTCCATCTCTTCAGTACCCTCAATCTATTTCTACTCTTCAGTATCCACAATCTATTTCCTCCGGCTCCTATGGAATGTACCCACAGTATTATGAAGAAAGACAGCAGTTTCCAATGTATCATCAACACAGTTCTTCCAATTACTCTATGCCCATGCCTTTCCAAGGGCAGCAGCTAAACCATCACCCTAGTAGCACCACACAGCAATACGCAGCAGTGCAGGCAGGAGAGCTGAACTTAAAACCTGAGATGAAAGTTAGTGAGAATATAGAGCCTGAAAATCGCCAGAACCCTCCTCCTCCTCAAGCGGATCACTGCGTAGTTCGGGAGGCACCAGTTTCTCCAACTATACATAGCCAGAATGCTGCACATATGTTGCCCCCAAGAAGAGACCCGCGGCAGAACAATCCTGTGAAGCCCCGTGATACTGTTGTGCCTGAGCAGGTTCCTGTATCTGGTGAGGATGATCAGCTTTCAACATCAAGTGGCACATGTGGTCTTGCTCAGACTGACTCTGAGTCAAACTTAATCGATCTTGATTACCCGGAGCCTTTACCGCCCACGCGGAGGGTATATGGTTCAGAGAGAATACCTCGTGAACAGTTAGAAATGCTAAACCGCCTGTCCAAGTCTGATGACTCTCAGTTCTTAATGTCTCATTCACAAGCTATCACTGGACAGCAAGATCCAGCAAAACAAGGAGAGGGTAAACCACATGAAGATTCCAATACTGTTAATGAAACAATCTCTGAAAAGGTTGGGATCAATGGTGGAGGTATCGATGCTGAGGGTCCTAATAGTCATATAGACATAGCCACTAATCATGTAATCCCTGAAAACCGAGCTTCTTCAAGTGTTCTTATTGACATCAATGATCGGTTCCCTCAAGACTTCCTCTCTGAAATATTTGCAAAGGCACTCTCTGAGGACGTGCCACCAGATGTGAATGCGTATCAGCATGATGGTGCTGGTGTTAGTTTGAATGTAGAGAACCATGATCCTAAAAACTGGTCTTATTTTCGGAAACTGGCCGAGGAACAGTTCAGTGAAAGAGATGTTCCTCCAGGCTTTCCATCTGACATGGAAGATAGCGGAGTGAATGCCAAGTTGCATCACGTAGCTAATTTGACCAGAGATGGCGTTGCAACAGAGAACCGTGTGGATCCTCAGCTGAATGGTCAAGATTATGTTGCTGTCATTAACGAGGATGCACAGATGAAGGTCACAGAGAGTGAGGAGTTTGGTGATATGGTTGAGAAACTAAGGACTCCGGATTTTGAACATCAGGTATATGAACAGATTTGANCCTAAAAACTGGTCTTATTTTCGGAAACTGGCCGAGGAACAGTTCAGTGAAAGAGATGTTCCCCCAGGCTTTCCATCTGACATGGAAGATAGCGGAGTGAATACCAAGTTGCATCACGTTGCTCCATTGACCAGAGATGGCGTTGCAACAGAGAACCGTGTGGATCCTCAGCTGAATGTAGGTCAAGATTATGATTATGCTGCTGGCATTAACGAGGATGCACAGATGAAGGTCACAGAGAGTGAGGAGTTTGGTGATATGGTTGAGAAACTAAGGACTCCGGATTTTGAACATCAGGTATATATCAGATTTGTTTACACGATTCCATAACAAGAATGTACTAATGAGGAGGATGAATACTTGTAGGATGAAAAGACAGAATCAAGGAACGCTGCGCTTCCTCCACTTGGTTCGCCTTTGACAGATTATGATACAAGTGGGTTGCAGGTATGATGGACTTAAAAGTCTTTTACCTGGTATCACTTTGTAGTTTTTCAGACGTGTTAAAAAGAATCAAACATCAAATTAATTATCTGGTTTCCAACCTTGGTCTGATTCTTTTGTTCTTGTTTGTGTCTTAGATCATTATGAATGATGATCTTGAGGAGCTAAAGGAACTTGGTTCTGGCACGTTCGGTACAGTGTATCATGGGAAATGGAGAGGATCAGATGTTGCCATCAAGAGGATAAAGAAGAGTTGCTTTTCTGGCCGATCTTCTGAACAAGAGAGATTAGTGAGTATTTCTGCATTTTTGTATCTTTCCTTGAGCATATGTTAAAATGATTACATATCAATATCTTTTTCCTTTTTTTTTTCTATTTCCTAGACTGGTGAGTTCTGGGGAGAAGCTGAAATTCTTTCAAAGCTTCATCATCCAAATGTGGTTGCATTGTATGGTGTTGTAAAAGATGGACCTGGTGGTACATTGGCTACTGTAACAGAGTACATGGTTGATGGCTCTCTGAGACATGTTCTAATCAGGAAAGATAGGTACACACATCTCTCTTATAACGTTTCTCTGTTTTCCTTTCTGATAACCGGTTAAATGATTCTTTGCTTTGCCNGATGAATACTTGTAGGATGAAAAGACAGAATCAAGGAACGCTGCGCTTCCTCCACTTGGTTCTCCTTTGGCAGATTATGATACAAGTGGGTTGCAGGTATGTTGGACTGAAAAAATCTTATACCTGGTAGAACTTTGCAGTTTTCAGACGTGTTAAAAAGAATCTAACATCAAATTAATTATCTGGTTCCAACCTTGGTCTGATTTTAATTTGTTCTTGATTGTGTTTTAGATCATTATGAATGATGATCTCGAGGAGCTAAAGGAACTTGGTTCTGGCACGTTTGGTACAGTGTATCATGGGAAATGGAGAGGATCAGATGTTGCCATCAAGAGGATAAAGAAGAGTTGCTTTTCTGGTCGATCTTCTGAACAAGAGAGATTAGTGAGTATTTCTGCATTTTTGCATTGCATATTTTTCCTTGAGCATATGTTAAAATGATTACATATCAATATCTTTTTATTTTTTTCTATTTCCTAGACTGGCGAGTTCTGGGGAGAAGCTGAAATTCTTTCAAAGCTTCATCATCCAAATGTGGTTGCATTGTATGGTGTTGTAAAAGATGGACCTGGTGGAACATTGGCTACTGTAACAGAGTACATGGTTGATGGCTCTTTGAGACATGTTCTAATCAGGAAAGATAGGTACACATCTCTCTTATAACGTTTCTCCGTTTTCCTTTCTGATAACCGGTTAAATGATTCTTTGCTTTGCTTTATTATGTTTTCAGACACCTGGATCGTCGTAAGAGACTGATCATTGCCATGGATGCTGCATTTGGTATGGAATATTTGCACGCCAAAAACATTGTTCACTTCGATTTGAAATGTGACAACTTACTTGTAAACCTCAAAGATCCTTCTCGCCCAATCTGCAAGGTAAAAAGCTTCATTGATATGATGTCTCTTTGAACAACATTAGATTGTGTCTCTTATACTCTCTNATAACGTTTCTCCGTTTTCCTTTCTGATAACCGGTTAAATGATTCTTTGCTTTGCTTTATTATGTTTTCAGACACCTGGATCGTCGTAAGAGACTGATCATTGCCATGGATGCTGCATTTGGTATGGAATATTTGCACGCCAAAAACATTGTTCACTTCGATTTGAAATGTGACAACTTACTTGTAAACCTTAAAGATCCTTCTCGCCCAATCTGCAAGGTAAAAGCGTCATTGATATGATATCTCTTTGAACAACATCAGATTGTGTCTCTTATACTCTTCNACTCTCTGCTTGTTTTTACTTTAGGTTGGTGATTTCGGTTTGTCGAAAATTAAAAGAAATACATTAGTATCTGGTGGTGTACGTGGAACCCTTCCATGGATGGCACCAGAGCTTTTAAACGGTAGTAGTAGCAAAGTTTCAGAGAAGGTAAAAATATAATAGGCTTTGTAGTGAGTAAAAAGGAATGGAAACGAAACCACTCTGAGCTATTATTACTTGTTTACATGCAGGTGGATGTCTTCTCTTTTGGTATAGTCTTGTGGGAGATTCTAACTGGTGAGGAACCATATGCTAACATGCACTATGGTGCTATAATAGGTGCGTCTTTACTTACTTATGAAATATAGGAACTGATTACCTTTCTGCTCGGTCTGATAAGATTAGTGTTTAGGTTCCGTTTGAGTTTTGCTTTAACTGATTCTCAACGAAACTTAGGTTTGAATCATGTTATGTTCTTCTAAAGTCGATTGTTGTTTTACCAACGTGGAAGAAATGAAACTTTATCTGTATATCCTGTCTGATCGTTTTTTGGGTCTTGGACATGACTATGCCTAACAACTCTACCTTCAAGTGCAGGTGGGATAGTGAACAACACACTGAGGCCAACCATACCAAGTTACTGTGACTCTGACTGGAGAATACTAATGGAGGAGTGTTGGGCGCCTAATCCTACGGCACGGCCATCCTTCACGGAGATAGCTCGTCGGTTACGTGTGATGACAACTGCTGCAACTTCGAACCAGTCCAAACCGCCAGCTCACAATAAAGCTTCAAAGTAAAACAGTCTTTAGTCTGTATACTCTTTTCAATGTTTTGGGGTCAGGAGGAAGATATTTGTTGACCCTTTTCTCCTTTCCCTTTCCCTTTCCATTTGTTTTTGTTCATTTACCAAAACCATAAACACGTTTACGTAATAAAATTGGTTTGAGGCGTAGTATCAACAGTGAAAGTTGTTTTATCTCACATTATTTTTCTTACTAATGTGGAAAGGAACTCATTGCTGGTATATAAGAAAACTAGTATTTTAACCCACGCTGAGCAGGGAATTTTTTGCACTTCTAATATACAATTAACATACTAAGTTGTTTATGAATGCGTATAAAATGTTTGACTTTAAAATGTTTATAAATTATGAAGTTTGATAAGATTAAACTATATTATAAAATATGCTTATATACTTTTAGATGTTTGATTTGGTTCGTTTGAGTTTGAGTTTGTGATTTGTATTACATGGAATGGAATTGTGCAATGACAAACACTTGTATTGACTGTTCATGATTGACATTCGTTGAAGACCAGACACATTCTTGGAGAAAGGACATCAGAAATTGCATGTTCAGCCTGCCTTCATTATAAATTAGAATAGAGATCATATCAAAGTCAATGGTCAAGGATTTTAAGTTAAACAGAGAAACTGTGAAGTTAATAGTAGGTACCGATCTCATCAATGAGATAATCCCATTTAAATTTGATTAAAGTATTTAATGTTCCAGACATTATATTCCCAAATAGATTCTACACACCATTTTTATTCTTGAAGTGTGCCCAGCGTTGATTCAAAACACCATCTCCCCGTTACTTTGATCCAAACCTGGTGAAACCTCCTCCTCACCGTATCTTTTAGCTTATTATTAGCTCCGTTCCTTATATGAGAGTTGGCAACAAAAACTGGAAAAAACATGTAACCAACAACTTAAAATTTTACTTTTTATCTAAAAATACCATTAGAATATAAATTAAAAATTATTTAGTTAATCTCAAAATAGACTACAAAATACTATTTAGTTAATCGTAGGAATGTGCAATCCACGGTTAGCAACATCAGTCGCAAGTAATATCGGTAATTCGGTA
>OVBX01004032.1:0-15444 GCA_900406325.1 Erucastrum elatum | reverse complement strand
TTTCAAATTTAATATAAATATAAATAATATAATTATATAGTTATCAAATACGCTAAAATAAGAATGCTAAAATTCTACTTATCAAATAATATTAAAACATATTAATACACTTTTAAAACACATATTAAAATCCAATTTAGTTAGATTAATGTCAGATTAGTTATATTTTAATTGATGAAATAAGATATTTAAACGATCTCTAATATCCACATCAATTTTTGAATGAATGAAAGTTGAGGGATGTTGTCATGCATATCATATACTTCGTGTAGCTAGGTATACATTAATTTAGTTTGCATGGTTAGCCATGTGATGGTTGATACTTTGTGTAGCTAGCAATCATTTTTCCTGTTGTTAATTCTCGTTTATTTTTATACAAATAGGAATGATTTAAGATAATATAGGAGATTTGGTTTGAATCCTCTAAGAATTATATAAATAGCAAGTATTTAAGATAAATATGCAACATCTTAATTAGGCCTGTGAATATTTCCCGGATCTGAAGATCCGAACCAGTATTTATCCAAAAAAATTGGGTTTCGGTTTGGATTCAGTTATGGAAAAATACCCGATTGGATGAGGATGCAGATATCGGTTTGGTACGGGTTATATCCGACATCCATGTGGGTATCCGAGTAAACTGGAGTTAAAGCTTAGTTAAGCTAGCCCTAGTAGAGTACTTGATGCAAATTTCCCACGCCTTTTACACGCTTTAGGTAATTTCTATTTCTAAAACCCAATCTTCTCTTGATACTGGTATGCTCTTCATCTACACATATTAATAGAGAAGACTTGTAGAGGAGATGCATATCCGGAGCAAATCTGAATTTCAGTCTCTTGCTTTTGATTCTGAGTCATGGAGAAACCTAACTCAAGTATGATTTTTTTAGATGTTGTCTTTGTACATTGATTGTAGGGCTAATTGATAGTGTTTCTGTTTTGTTCTTCTGTTCGATATAGGCTAGTTAAGTTATTTTCACGTATTTGATTTGCATGCATGATCGGTTTTGTTTAGTTAAGTTTTGTTCTTATTCGGTTGTAATTGAAATTGATTTGTTTTGTAGAGCTGATATTTAAATCATTTTTAATAAACCTTATGCTCTTTATCACTTCTTATCAGTAATTCGGTATGTTGTTTTTTTCTCGTATTGATGACCTATACTCTTTTTTTGGTAGAAATATTCTTCACCATTGACGGAGAACATCGACTCTGAGACAGAGAACGGAGTTGAAAAAAACCTAAGAGGAGATAACAAGCCGTAATAGGAAAGGAAAAAAGAAGGTTCGTTCAGGAGGTAGTTCTCAGCCAACTACAAAGAAGCAGTTAAGCACAAGATCTGATGTCTGGGAACACTAAGAACAGAGGATGACCGTGGCAAGTGTAGATACAACAATCGTCAGCGTATCTTAGACTGTGCGTCTTAACAGGGAACTTCAAACCTTAGCAAGCATCTACTTTCATGCAAGTCTCACTTGGCGTGGAAACAGAGTCAAGCTCCTGGTGCAACTGTTATCACCAATGATGAAGGTCTGACGAATGCTAAAGTTTATGAACCTGTGTTTAGAGAGGCGACTAATGAGCTGGTAGTGTTGGGGGAGTTCCGACTTTCTTTCCCTATAAGTGTTGCTTGGAGACACTTCTGCGATCACGCTGGTCTCTACAACCTCACTCAAGAAGAACTGAAACTAGGGACATTGTGCAGATGTATGTGAGAAATAAGGAGGCTTTGAAGAATTGGTTTAAGGTCGGTAAGCAGAGGATTTCACTTACCACATACATATGGACAGAACAACCTACAGGAGTGAGTTACATGGTGGTTACGGCTCATTTTGTTGATGATAATTGGCAGCTAAGGAAGCTTATCATCGGGTTTAACATGTATGTGATTACAGAGTCCAGACGATTTCTGCTGTTCTTCCGGAATGTTTGGCGGAATGGGATATACAGAAGGTGTTCACCATCACAGACAATGCAACAGCTAACAAGCACATCTTCCCTGAGAAAGTTTTAAAGTCAATTTATCTTGCTTGGCGATGAAGCGTTGGTGTTGGACGGAAACTTCATGCATATGCGATTTGCAGCTCAGATTATCAATTTGGTTGTGAAAGATGGTCTGCATGATATTGATGGGAACGTGGAAGCAATACATAATGCAGTGTGGTATGTGAGATCTTCTACTCAGAGAAAGAAGTCATTTTAGCTGAGAGTTGAGTCTGGAAAGATGAGTTGAGGAAGTTTACCTTTGGACACCAAAACGAGGGGGAATTCTACCTATTTCATGCTTCAGAGAGCTATCAAGTTCAAAGTGGTGTTTGATAAAATGGAACAGGAAGACAGGCTCTACAATGACTTTTTTAACGAAGTTGAGAATTGGAACAAAAGGATAGGACCTTCTGCTACTGTTGATTGGAATGCAGTGGAGAGGTTAGTGAAGTTTCTTATCATCTTCTACAACTCTATACTAGTTGTGTCGGCTTCCACAACAGTATGTTCTCACAAGTGTTATGGTGAGATAGTCATCATCCATGGGAATCTGATATGGCTGAGTTAGAGTTTGGATAAGGAGTTGAAAAGCAAGACTGATGGTATGGAGGCTAAGTTTGAGAAGTATTGGGATTGCCTGAAGAATGTCAACTAGATGGTTATTGTTGCTTCTGTCTTTGATCCGAGTAAGAAAATGCGGTTTGCCAAGCTGTGTTTGAGAAGCTGCTCTACGGAAAGAAGCACAGGATATGCCTAGAAGAATGTATGCAAGTTGGAGAAGATGGAGGTGAAGGGGAAGAAGAAGATAGTCCACAGACTGAAGGTTGAAGACTTATGTTGGTTTTGCTTTGTTGTAGTTTCCCTTATGTTTTCCTTTGGCTTTAAGTTTGAACTTGTCTTGGTTGTGCACTTTTGCTTTTGTTGGATGTAGTCAGAATGTTGGATTCTATGTTTTTTTTTTCCAATTGGTTGCTATATTTCTTCCATTTTGGAGTTTGAACTTGGTTTTTCTATATTAAGATGCTTATGTTATGTTGTTTTGTTATTTTGAGTATGTTGTCTTTGGATCTTTCGAATACATTTGGTTATTTTAGACTATTTTCGGTTCTATTGGATTAAATGGTTCGGTTATACACAAATAACCGAATCGAATCCATTGATTTTTGGTTACTTCGGATGTAAGCGGATCCGAACTGGTACCGAAAAGTACCTAACCGTATCCGAACCAGAATTTTAAATTATCCAATCGGTACCATTTTCTCTAGTACCAAAATATCTGAAATCCCAAAAACCCAACCCAGATCTGAACCGGTTATCCGAATGTCCAGACCTAATCTTAATATGTAAGAGGTATTTTGTTTTCATACTAATCAAGAAGATTTTTAAATCCTTGCATTCGGCTAGAAAATTTGTGTTCACAACAATTTTAAAAAGACATTGATCTTAGATACATATAAGCAACACCATTAAACTTTTATAATTGGTTTTTATTAAACTATTAATTCTCAATAACATTATATCAGTGGTAATTTAAACTCAAATAATTTTATTTCAGCTTACAATCTATCATTATTAACTATTAAAAATTATAAAAAATCATTGTGGGAACCAAAATTCGCACCGTCGATTTCTGTTTAAATTAGAAAAGTTAGGAAAATGCATCTTTCCCAGAGATCTCGGATATCTGCTAAACCATACGACAAGCAATCAGAACACGAAAGTAAAGATGAAAAAAATATAAGAAATCAAAAAGAGAGCAAAAGATATTTTATTTTGGATCTGCGTATGAGCGTTACAACAAGGTAGAAGCCTTGGCTACGAGAGCTGTCGACGAAATCCCTAATTCTAATAACCTGAGACTGCATAACCGAGTTGAGTCACAACTCTTATAACAAAAATAGAAAGTTGCGTAAAATTTCTCTAAGTGCTGAGTTTGTTGTGCAAATTTTTTTTGTGCCACTCGCCTCGAGCTCCTTATATACTCTCTCCTAGGTCGGTTTATGCTTTCCTGTTATCCCCTTAGGCCGACTTTTCCATATTGTGGAAATATTCTATTTTTCTCGATCTTCATGATTATTTTCAGAAACTTGACATTTATCTCCTTCGAATAAAGTATAAAACGTCATAGTATTGTTGGGATATTTCCTGATAAAATTGTAAGTAGGCTCTTAGTCTCGTTTTAGGTCTCTTTGGACCGTATTGCGACTTATTTGCATTTATTACCATGTTTGGTAAAAAAATAGATCTTTCGCGGTTTTCATCGTAAAGTCTCGATGATAACTCTGATCGAGAGTAAAGGGCAGTATAGCCGTAGATCGTAAGAGATTATATGGAAGGTTAGACAAGAGTGCACGGGCGTGTATCATTTTGGTTGTTTCATGACAGATCGATCGACGTACGTTGATCGGCCTATTCAAGTTGACCGGTCGACGTACGTAATCGGCCTATGCGGGTCGACCTGTCGGCATATGTCGACCGACCGGCCAAGTCGATTCACAGTATTTTTAAATGTTGTGAATAAACAATAACAATCAATAAAAAATTATTCTTACTAATAAAGAACAAAACTTAAAAAAAAAGTATTCACAAAAATTAAAAATATTTACTCTTAACGATTTAAATTATTTTCAATTACAATTCCGTCTGTACGGTCGACCGGTCCTAGTACCTAATATTTACAAGTTTTGGGTATTTCAGGTATTCAATCAAATCTTGGTAGGACCCGGAATAAACTGAGACCTGCGGATCCAAACCATTGCACCCAACTGAGACCTGCAGATCCAGACAATTACACCCAATATGTACTTTAGCCTGAATCTGGACGCAAACCTATATTTATTTTTTTTTCATTGGTTCCTGCTCAAATTTTCGAGTCCGGATGAAATGTCCATGCTTAGGCCTATAGATTATAGACTATAATAAAATGAAAAAGACATTTTCCTTTGAGCCCCCACATCATCTATAACAAATTAGGGCCCTTGATTGCAATTAATTTTCATAGTTAACCATTTAAAACCTTGTATAGTTTGTTTTACGTGTGAATCAATCTTCAATTTTAGTTACAATGAATATTGTTTAACTTACTATGGTACAATGCGTTTAATTATTTAAAAAGATATTTTGATCAACTTTCCTAAAAAAAATAATTATATTTCTGTTATTATATATATATATATATATATATTGTAAAAAGGAGAGACGACTCTTAATAGGTATATATACTATTAAAACAAGATTATATTTTAAAAATATAGGATTTCTGCCATTGGGATTTTATTACATTTACAAAATAGTACCACTTCTTAAATTTGATAACCAATCAATATAATCTAATAAAAAAATTCAATGATTTGCTTAATAAAAGTACAACATATAATAAACTATATATATGGCAATTATTCTTTAAGATTTTAGTAATCCTAGAATCATTAATTTTGATAACAATCATATCATTTAAAGCGATTTTGGAAAATATAAATATATTTAAAATGAATTACCAAACCGAATTTCTCTTATCATTAAAAAACACCACAGTATTATATTAGTTATATTTTAATTTTTAAAATCCTTATATAACTCAGAGTGCTCTAAGATATTCCTTAAAAATACAAACAGCATAAATACTAAAATAGCTAAACGTGTTTTACTATATATATTACTAAATTTTAAGTACCAATATGAATTACAATTTGAAATAACCTTTTAATTACATTTAATTTCAGTTTTTTCACTCTTAAGTATATTCAATTATAATAAATGAATTTACAAAAGCATGATAAATATGAGCTTCCTTATAAGTCATTGGTATTACATCAAATTACCTAAATTTGTAGTTGCCTTATAAATTTGATCACCTTTGTAGTTGCCAATCTCAGGCCCTCTCCAACCCAAGTTTGGATACTTTCAGAGCAGAGGAGGAAGCATCTAAGCGATGGCATCACTTAGCTCTTGTGGAGGAGAAATTACTTATGCAGAAATCTAGGATTCAGTGGCTTGCACTAGGAGATCAAAATACCACCTTCTATCATCATGCGGTTCAAGATCACGCAGCATGTAACAACATCAACGTGCTCTATACTGAATCGGGGGAGGTTCTCACAGAGCCCTCAGATATTAAAAAGGAAGCAGTGAACTATTTTCAGAATTTTTTCCAAGCAGAATCTTCCCGAAGTACTTCTATATCGGAGGAGGAACTGCGGTCCTTGTTGAGGTTCCGTTGCTCGCCTCAGGATAGAGCTCAACTGATTTCTCCTATCACTCCCTAAGAGATTACTGAAGCACTTAGAGCTCTTCCAAATGGAAAGGTCCCTGGACCTGACGGCTATACCAAGGAATTCTTCATAGCTGCCTGGCCTGTTATTGGAAAGGAGTTTATCACAGCTATCCAGTCTTTCTTTCTATTTGGGTTTCTTCCTGCTGGGGTCAATTCTACTATCTTAGCTTTGATCCCGAAGAAGAACCCTGCTCAAACCATGAAAGATTACAGGCCAATCTCCTGCTGTAACCTCCTATACAAGGTTATTTCTAAAATTTTAGCAAATCGTCTAAAGGTTTTCCTTCCTGCTGCAATTGAGCCTAATCAAAGTGCCTTTGTGAATGGGAGATTATTATTGGAAAATGTTCTACTGGCTACTGAGTTGGTAAAGGATATCACCTCCCCACCACCTCAGATCGTGCGACCATCAAACTCGACATCTCCAAAGCCTTTGACACGGTTAAGTGGGGCTTCATCACTTCAGTGCTGGAAGCAATGGGGATTCCTAGTCAATTTACCAGGTGGATTTATCTGTGTATCTCCACAGCCTCTTTCTCTGTGGCTATCAATGGAGAACTTGAAGGTTATTTCTCCAGCGCCCGTGGTATAAGGCAAGCTTGCTCGCTCTCACCGTATCTATTTGTCATTGTGAGTAATGTGCTATCATGTATGCTCAACCAGGCTGCAGTGGACGGTTTTATCGGATTCCATCCGCAATGTCAGAGGGTCCAGCTCACTCACCTAAGTTTTGCTGACGATATTTTAATATTCAAAGATGGCAGTGTTCGATCCCTAGATGGAGTTCTTAAAGTGATGCAGCAATATGCAGGTTTCTCTGGATTACAGATTAATGTCTCCAAGTCCACTATTTTTGCTACTGGTCGAAATCAGGATATCTTGATCCAAGCGGCTCAGTCTCGGGGATTTAATACATGTACCTTACCTGTACGTTATTTGGGGATGCCTCTCACGACCAAAACTTGGAGCAAGCTCGAATATGAGCCTCTCATTGATCAAATCCGCAAGAAATTTCTCTCCTGGACCCATCGATCATTATCATACGCAGGCCGGCTTCAGTTAATCAAGTCGGTAATCACTAGCACCATCAACTTTTGGAGCTCTGCTTTTATTTTGCCTCAGGGATGTCTGGATAAAATAGAGAGCATGTGTAGCGCCTTTCTGTGGTCGGGGTCCCCTACCATCACCCATAAAGCCAAAGTCGCTTGGAATGATCTTTGCTGTCCGAAGGAGGAAGGGGGATTAGGCATTCGGCGCCTCTGCGACACCTCCCGTGTCTTTGCACTGGGACTAATATGGAAGCTTTTCTCACTAACTGGTTCGTTGTCGGTAGCCTGGACTCGTGAGTACTTATTGAAGAACAGTTCCTACTGGGATGCAGATGAGAATAAGGGTTCGTGGATCTGGCGAAAACTCTTAAAGTTGAGACCAATAGCTTATGAGTGCATCCGCTATGAGGTAAACAACGGAAAATCTATCTTCTTTTGGTTTGATAACTGGTTAAACATGGGAAACCTGTTGAGTACTACGGGGGCTCTTGGTATCAATTATTTTGGAATCAGTAGGACCGCCACTCTTGCTGAAGCTGTTCAAAACAATAGATGGAATATTAGGAGATGTGGTCAGCGAAGATATCCACAACTCTGTGCTACTATTGCGTCGGCTGTTCTTCCTGACGTTAATGCAGGACCAGACAGAGTCATGTGGAGGCATGACCAAGACGATTTCGAACCGGTTTTCTCATCTACAAGGACCTGGGATTACATACGCATCAAAAAGAATAAAGTCTCTTGGCACTGTCTCGTTTGGTTTCCTCAAGCCATTCCTAGACAGTCATTTATGGTGTGGCTTGCACTAAGGGACAGGCTCTCTACTGGAGTTAGGATGAGGGAGTGGGGAATTGTTCAAGGATGTGTGTTTTGTGGTGAAAGAAATGAGGACAGGGATCACCTATTTGTTGCCTGTCCATATACCTTCACAGTCTGGATGCAAGTAGCAGAGAGGCTCCTAGGTGCAGACATCACGCCGGATTGGAGTGACACGATCACCAGTCTCATCCGCTCTACCCGAAGTAAAGTTGACACCATCCTATTCAGGCTAGTTTTTCAGACTGCTATATATGTTCTTTGGAAAGAAAGAAACTCAAGAAGACATGGGGGAACTTGTGTCTCTACTGACTCGACAGCTCGAGTGATTGGGAAACTCATGAAGAACCGCATTTCCTCTCTCAAATACAAGGGGAACCACTAGCTGGAAGGGTTACTCAGGCGATGGTTTAAGATGAGCTCCTTTTGAAGCAACACATTCTTTTATTTTTTATATCTTAGAATAGAGATCATCATTTTTGTGTAAATTCACCTTTAAAGTCTGATCAATAAATTTCAAATTTCATCAAAAAAAAAACAATATTATAAATAGCGCGCGCACACACACACACACACACACACACACACACACACACACACACACACACACACATATATATATATATATATATATATATATATATATATTTGTTATATATACTTTTCAATTTATTTAATATTCTCAAATCTAGGTTATAAATTATTGTGTCTACTTATTTTATTTCATTTAATCTATGTAAATGGCAGTTCATTTTCACAATATAAATTTGCACTTGTATTAATTTTTGTACTACGTTTTGTTTTATGGTTTTTACCTATATTTACATTATTTTGAAAACACTAAGCGCAACTGTAGATACAAATATTTTAATAGATGAATTAAAATTGATTTAATTTTCCATTTTGTTCAAAATAATAAATCTAAATATATTTTTTTTAACTTTTAGAAATGAATTGAACTTTTTTAAGAAAAATAAAATACAAATATTTTTCTATAAATTAAATGATTTTTGTCACTCAAAATAAACCCGAACCGATCTAAAATAGATGACCAATACAATTACATGAATTTATATGGATAAAATTATTAAGAACTTAAAAGTAAATGAATTCAAACGGTTAAGACATAAATGTGTTCGCCAAAAATGAGACGAATTTAAATAAGGTGGATCTACCATTTTACATTCTTAACAAAACATTTGATTAAATATTATTAGATTTTCACAAAGTATTATATCATGCATTTTTAAAGCGCAGAACAAAATATAGTTTTTTTATAACTAAACGAATAACACAACCGTAAAGAAACTTCTTGAAAATGGACTACAACAGCAATTTTTTTTTTCTTTCAAAATTTCAAAATAAAAACTAATCTAAAACAAGGACTTTAAAATATACCACACAAAATAAGGAAATATATATATGTTAAGTAAGTAAGTGATCAAATAGAGATAATGTGATACATGAACATAAATTATCACGATAAATTGTAGTTACACAATTTTCACTAATAAATTACACATATTCAACACGTATTCCTTTGGATGGAGGCGCAATTATTGGTTCAGAAAAATCACACACATATTCAACACGTTACAGACTGGCAATCACTGGAGTACTCCCGAGTCTGTTTCATTGATGGTGCATGGAAAGAGAGTGATATTTTCACGGGCCAAGGTTGGTTCTCTCGAGATAGGAATTCAGAAGATGTCATGATGGGAGCGATGAATCTAAGAAGAAGTCTATCCCCTTTGCATGCGGAATGTGAAGCTTTGATTTGGGCAATGAAGTACATGAAGACCTTGCAGTTCTCAGAAGTAGTTTTTGCGACGGATTTTTCTTAATCGATGAAGATGGTGTCCTCACCGAAGAATGACCAGCTTTTGCTACACACGTGGAGGAGTTTTGCCGCAGTAAGACTTTCTTTCCTAATTTCAGGATACGACATATTCCAAAAGCACAAAATGTAATGGCAGACAAGCTTGCACGTGGTGCGAAGAGTTCTCCTTCGGCTATGTTTTATGTGTTGATTCCACACCCCCGGCTTGGTTATCCGAACCGGTGGGTTTCTTAGTAGAGTAGAACATTGTTGTCAAAAAATATATGTAATTTTTTTAAAATTTTTTGATATTATAAGCGATAACAAAAATAAAACGCTATCAAATACTTTAATTAAATATGTATATAACAAAACTGTAATCGCTATCTAATTAACATATACTGTAGCAAAGCAAAAAAATGCTATGTTAAATGATGAACCTATTATCGCGGCCGATGATACAGCGAACCTAATACCGCTATGGTAGTGTTATATAGCGGTATTAGGTACGCTATCTAACGCTACCATAGCGGCATTAGGTACGCTAATAACTAAACTATTCTAGTTATTGTATTAAATCTCTCTCATCCTACATAGCATCTAATATCAGATTCATCTCCATTGCTTAGAACTTTAGAAAGTTTATAGACAAAATTATTCTTATTCAAAAACTTTTTTCAATCTCTCATTTTTTTTCTACTATATATTTTTTCCCTTTGTACTTATGAAATATTTGGTGAGATATATCCAATGAAGATTTTCTATATAGTAGCAGTAAAAATTATATATATTTAGTAAAAGAAAACAGGTGGACATAATACTTTTTGAATTAATGCTATATATATATTATAATAGACATTACTTAAATACGATTTCTCTTATCTCTTAGCATATATATATACATATATATGCTTTAAGGCCTTTAAGTCTGCATAGATATATATATCGGTCTGTATTGTTTACAGCTAAACTAATAACACAACTAAAAACTACGATCAAGCCTAAGGAAATGTTTATGTGAAGGAGTTCGTGACAAATGGTCCATCAAAAAAAAGGAACAAAATTAAATTTAAAATGTCTAAATAAAAGCTACTCTAAAAAGGAAGTTTAAAATATCCCGCACATAATACGGAAACATATATACCTAATTGTATATATTAAGTAACAATCAAATAGATACAACGTGACTCATGAACCTAGTCTTTGAAAAGATTTGTTTCCTAAAAGTAAAAGAAGAACAGCTACCTAGCCAAGTTTGAAGTTATTTCATATCTATCTCGTTTTCTCATGTGATGTGGCAGTCTACATGACTGGAAAGAACTTATCGTTTGGTGGTTATATAATACTGATTGGGATATTGTTAAACACTTATCTCGCTAAAGAATCTCAAGGAAAAAAAAAACATCCCGCTTAATTGATTTATCTTTAGCTGAACGCAAAGGTCATGTTTTCTACAGCCTTTTCAGGTTTGTCTTTCTTTTAAAACATGGTTTATGTACTTGGTTACTTTGTTTCCGCTTGTAACTTTACTGTGTCTCTTATACTCGCATAGTTATACCTACGCACAAGGTTGGTTTGGTTTCAGGGTCTCTTTTTCGTGTTCCTTTGCTTATGCCATGAGGGCAAGATCTGGTATTTTAGAGTATATACGCCAGAACCTCTTTATCTCTTTTATACATATTTGAGTCTAAAGTATTCTCATGCATTGAATTAACTTCAGGGAAGTACAAATAAATCTAAATTATCTTTTAACATCTTACATATTGGTAAGCTTGCTAGAATGCTATGAACATAATTCTTTGGCTGTTTCCTTTGCTTTTATATTTTTTCTTTCTCCGAAACCCGCTGAACATTTGCCTATACCTTTTGAAAGAAATTCCTTTTCTAAATTCTTGTCTGATGGTCGTGATAAACATTAATTGATATAGGGATGAGCATATGTTCTCCATGAGTGTGGAATGAGGCTTGCAGCTTTAAAATATTTTGATTTTGTTAGAACCGAATGAAGTGCAAGTAAGATCACATACCCGAAGCTAAAATTACTTAAATTTCAAACCTGAATTTTATACCATAATATAGAAACCTACTTTAACTAACAACACATTAGTCAACTGTTAAATACAATCGAGTCAACTTCCAGGTGTCCAACGATGTGTAAGCAAACATAATTTACTCTCGTAAGTAGTATCTATCAATATTTTGATATTATAATTAAGTGGGATATAGTGTACTAGGTAAGTACAAACCGAAAATGATCAATAAAGTATTAAATTTGGTGCCATAGGAGAAGAGTTTGGTGATGCTAATGATCAAACTGAGGAGTTTCAAGACTTAACGGATGGAGAAAAAGAGGAGCAATCTCATGAGGCGGACAAAGATGTTTTGCAAGAGACTGGAGCTGAGAAAAAATCGGTTCCTAGGGGAGAGGGAGAGAAGAAACAGGGGGCAAAGAAGAAGCTTCTTCTGAATATGGCTGTTCCAGGACGTAATTCTAAGAAGCGTTTGGCGCGGGCTATGATCTACTCACGTAAACGCCAAGGGGCTAAAGGTACGAACCGCCATGGAGAGGGGGCGAAGCATGGAGATGAAACGGGTCCATCGAAGCCTAAGCCAGGAGTCCCAAATCACTAAGAAGTTTTATGGATCGTTACAACAAAGATGAAGATGACGTGAACTGGGTGCAGCTTTTATCAAGTATTAATAAGCCTTATTGGCATATGTATATGTTGGCTTATTTTTCTCTAGCTCTTTTTGGAGCCATATTTTTCTTTCTTCTTGTATGCGTATTTCTCTTATTTCTTGAGCATATTATGGAATAATAATGGTATCTTGGTTTTCTTGCGGTGTTGGGGCTTGGTTGATTTGCTGTTATAAATTGGCCATCTATCTCGAATTACACTCTCAAGATTATTTGGTGTTAAGAGATGCTCTTGGAGTTGGGGAGAAGACAAAGGTTTTATTCGGTCTCATTAAGCCATATAGGAGCATAACAAGGTTACAAGAATCTATGTTTACAGATCAGGAGATACAAGGTTAATATTTGGGGAAAGGTTGATGAATATGACTGTGTTTTTTTGCAAGCCGAGCATAGGCAAGATCTTCAAAACATATTTACGGAAAGAGGTTAAGAAAGGGTTGTTGTGGAGCAATTCCGTCACGTTGACTGAGGGATCATTACGGATAATCTATATTGGCTATGGTATTTACGTTAGGCTTAAGAGAACTAATATTAATTCCAATTATCCCAAGTGCATCACGGGGAACATTTTGGTCTGTGGGAGGCATGATGGCTCTCACAAAAGTTTATCATAGGCACGCTCTTTATAAAAAGGCATACAAATATAATTCATCTTACCATACAAGTTTTTCTTCGATGGCTTGTTGTGGTCACAAACGGGTTCCATTTTTCGCAATGGTTTTTTTTAGCTCACATGAGCATTTCAAGGTTGTTATTTTATGAGAATTTTAAGTTGGAACCGCAGAGGAATGAGAAGCAAGTGGACTATCAGTTACCTCAGAGAGATTTGACAAACACAAACCAGTTTTATATTTTTGTTGGAAACGAAACAAGTTTTTGCATTCGTCCAAGGGTTTCAGTTTCATATCGGTTTTGATAATCTGGTTGGTTACAGTGGATCCAATCGGTACAAGTGGTGGACTAGCTTTATATTATTACAAGGAATATCAGGTCAATATTTTATACACAAGTAATAGGATGATTGATATAGAAGCACTGGTATTGGGGACAATTTTTTTCATTACTTTTGTTTACGTAGATCCAGTTCAAAAGCTAAAAGAACAAGTAAAGGAGAGGTTAACAAAATATGGCCTAGTGCAAACAGATTCATGGTTCATTATAGGAGATCTAAATGAAATCACTGGTAACAACAGAAAAACAAGGAGGCTTTTTAAGACACCCAGACTCTTTTATGGCTTTTAAGAATATGATTAGGAATTGTGGTCTACTTGACTTTCCTGCTCGGGGAAACCAGATGTCTTGGCAAGGATGGAGAGGGAAAGTTATGCTTCGTTTCCGCCTGCTCCGGGCTTTGCAATGAAGATTGGTATACTTTATTTCTATGTTCAATTACTGAATATTTAGGTATGGTTGTATCTGATCATAGAACAGTGGTAGAGTTTCTTGATATAAAATACCAAAGCGAAGAGGACAATTTTGGTTTGATAAGAGATATTCCAAGAAAGTTACAAGAATCATACAAAGATGTGGAAGATTATTGGGATCAGAAAAGTCCAAATATGTGGAATACATCAGAGGATATGAACACAAAATTCTATCATGCTTTAACGAAACAACGAAGAGCGATCGAGGAACATGATATTAGGATTGCAAAATGATAGTAGGAACATTAAAATCAAGCTTCATACATCTGGATTCATCCTCGTTTGACATCTGGATTCATCCTCGTTTGCCATCTGGATTCATCCTCGTTTGCCGAATCATAAACTCAATAAACATCTCTTCTAGCCTCGATTTCTTACTCTTTTACACAAATCTTCTAGTATTCCGTAGTACTAAAACAACCCTACACAAAAATACCATAACACCTATTGGTTGTGGTTGCATTCACAAGATGAAACTAAATGCTGACGGAACTGTAGAAAAGTTGGTATCTAGACTAGTTGCTCGAGGTAATAAGCAAGAAGAGGAAATTGATTTTTTGGAGACTTACAGTCTAGTGGTTTGATCTGAGGCAGTGAGAAAGATAATTCTTATGGCATTGATTGAAACATGGGATGTCAAACAGTAGGATGTCAAGAATGCCTTCTTGCACGGTGATCTATCTGAGACTGTTTACATGAGGCATCCGCCTGGCTTTGAAGATAAAGATAACCCTGAGTATGTGTGTCTACTTCACAAAGCTATATACGGTCTAAGCAAGTTCCTCGAACATGGTTTGATAAATTCAGCTCTTATCTCATTGAGTTTGGTTTCATCTGCAACACGTGGGATCCTTCTCTGTTTGTGTATCAGAAAACTCAAGATATTTTGTTTTTCCTTCTCTATATTGATGATATGGACTCATGGGTAACAATTAGACACTGATACAACAACTTTTGAAAGCTCTCAGCAAGCAATTTCGTATGAATGACATGGGGCCACTTAGCTACTCTTTTGGTATACAGGCTCAGTTCACACCAACAGAATTGTTTCTCAATCAAGAAAAGTATATGCAGCAGATCTTCTTGAGGCTGCATGAATGCTGGATTTTTCGCCTATACGCCTTTGCCACTGCCACTGCCACTGCCACTGCCACTGAACAGAGTTCCACAGCAGAAAAAATACTTTGAAAATCTTAAATACTTCAGAAGCTTGGCCTGGAAAGCTTTAGTCTCTCGCTCTCACAAAACCTGATGTCCTATTTGCAGTTAATCTGGTTTGTTAGAAGATGCATGAAACCGACTATGTCTGATTTCCATCTGCTGATGATAGGAGTTTTGTGACTCCTAAGTCAAATGATAGTATGATGGAAGTAATATGTCG
>OVBX01004030.1:0-10196 GCA_900406325.1 Erucastrum elatum | reverse complement strand
ACGGGCGTTGGTGGATCTCCGGGTGGAACAAGATGAGGGAGTGGTCTGAAATCTTGGCTGGCCCCAAGTGGAAGAACTTCATCCGCCGCGTTGGCCGCAGTCACTTCTGCGGCTGCGGAGGAGACGGAGGTAGTAGTAGGCCGGATCAGGTTGGTTTCCGGTACGATTCATCGAGTTACTCGTTGAATTTTGACGATGGTAAACAGATGGGACATTTCGAAGACGAGTTTCCTTACCGTGATTACTCAATGAGGTTCACCGCACCGCTGTCTCTGCCGGTCTCTACCAAATGCTCCATTGATTTTGACTACGATAACTACACGCCGACGATGATTAAGTAAAGGCCACACGTTTTTGTTTTTGTGGGTTGTCTTCTAAATTCTAATGTAACGTGCGCCTATGAAAGGTATCGGATTTTATGATTTGCTAAGAATTATTATCTTATACGTTTTTGTTTTCTTTTCTGATTTTGTAATATCAATTCACTTGAATGCACTCATTATTTAGTTGATAAATATGTTCTCAAACAAGTGATTTCCGTGCACACAGGCTTCATAAAGTGAAGAACGAAAACTTGATATCCTATTTTTGTTCTTCTTGAAGAATGACAAGTATTAATCTGAGCATATTGACGTACGCATCAAAACTCCTAATGGATATTAGAATATAAACACAAATTGACTTATCAAACAAAAAAATTTAGTGGAACATATGTATAATGAATGGAAAAATAAACACCTTATAAATGATTAAATTGAGAAAAATATATGAAACTTTGATAAGGTAATGCATTTGTTAGATTGATTTGTGTTTTGATCACTTAATTAAATGTAAATAAATATCAATCAAACATATATATGGAAGCTTTTGATATAGTTATATAGTTCATGCAAACATGACAAAACCATTGACTTATCCAGCTATCTGATTGTGGAACGGTGTACAATATAAGCAATCAGACTCAAACTAAAATAACCATATATATTTGAACAATTTAAACAGATCTCACGGAGATTAATTAAAACAGATCTCACGGAGATTATAAGTATGCATATCACTTTTCAATTCAGCAAAAATTCAGCAAAAGTTCTTTACCAGCCACAGATGATTATTAAAGTAGACATATTTCAAATAAGAACAAACATGAACTTTATCTCACATATATAAAGTAGACATATTTTAAATAAGAACAAACATGAACTTTATCTCACATATATATATCTGAGATTTGAGATCTACACATATGGTCTTTATAAAATAAAAGAAAAATAAATTGATAAATCTAGGATGAAATCATGAAGGCTGCAAAGAATAATTAATTATACATTTTTTTTTTGTTTTCTTTTCAGTTATTGTAATATCATTTCACTTTGAATGATGAACTCATTATTTAGGTGATAAATATGTTGTCCGATGAAAAGGTGGGCATCCAAGTCTCAGAAGAGAACAGTAAAGCCATAAAATGCCAATTTAAATTTGATGAAATTTAGAAACAAAACAATCTCTTTAGGCTTGCTAAGCAAAAATATATAATATCTGCGCATCCTTGCTTCTCACACTCTTTCTTCTTAAGATGCTGTTCCAATGCTCGTTTGGCCTCAGAATTGGGGAAGTTGTCACGGCTATAGTAATGTGGTGCAACATCTACAAGCCATTCACCTTGAATATGTGAAACAGTTCGGATGAAATCACTGCTTTCTAACACATGTTCGTTGTAGATTACCCACTCTGGTATGTGATCTAAGCAGCTGGAAGGATGCAAGTCAGCCACTTGCTTGTTATTTCTGACGGTCAAGTAGTGGGCAGTGCGTTCTAGGTGAGCCACCTGCATGAAATAACCGGCAAGCAATGCCTTTCTTATGTTGACGTAGTAACTCCGGCTGTTGGAAGGAGTGCTACACAGCTTTATCCGAAGCCTCGACATGATTCGGACCAGCTGCTCTCTAACATTAACCGCAGACTTCATTACTCTGTAGTCTATGAAGTTGGCATAGCACCAATCCTGGTCTTGCTTGCTTTGCAAGAAANTGCGTTCTAGGTGAGCCACCTGCATGAAATAACCGGCAAGCAATGCCTTTCTTATGTTGACGTAGTAACTCCGGCTGTTGGAAGGAGTGCTACACAGCTTTATCCGAAGCCTCGACATGATTCGGACCAGCTGCTCTCTAACATTAACCGCAGACTTCATTACTCTGTAGTCTATGAAGTTGGCATAGCACCAATCCTGGTCTTGCTTGCTTTGCAAGAAAGCTTGGAAAACATTCAAGAGCATGAGGTGATCACCGTCAATGTGTGCAAACCTGGATTTAGCTTCATCTGCTGCTGCTGCTTTCTGAGCATCTCCTCTTGGCCTGATGAAACAACTGGGCAATGATAACATGGCTGAAACCGAAAGAATCTCGTTTGAGCAGTTGAATTGAGGACTAGATATGAGCATCTTGGACATTTGTGGATCCAAGGGAAACTCAGTCATCATCTCACCCGTCTCTGTCAAGTTAAAATCATCATCCACTGCTCCCAAGTGATACAAATCTTGCAAGGCCAAAGTGACAGTCCTGGGATCAGGACGATCCATAAAATTGATTTTACGAAAGTGTTCCACACCCAGTTTTATCAAGATCAGAGCTGGGTTCGCTAGGTTTGATAACAATATTTCTGGACACGACTCTATCTCTCTTAGTTTATTGTAAGTTTTTTCTGTGTAAAGCCTGAAGCATTTTCCACGCTGTGTTCTACCGGCATGACCTGCTCTGTTAGATTGATTTGTGTTTTGATCACTTAATTAAATGTAAATAAATATCAATCAAACATATATATATATATATATATCGTGCGAAACAATTATTAGGGTTTGGCGACTTGACGGCGATTCTGAGATCTGAGTCAAACTCGTCGGATTTAGCGTTTTCCGGCGGATCTAGGAGAGAGGGAGACTACTCCACACTCCTCTCACCCTAGAACTTCCTGCCCCTTGCAGTGATTCCGATTTTGATTCTCCCCAGTTAGGTATCCCTATACCGTGTTCACCAAGACAACGACTTCAGTAGCTACGACAGAAGAATTTCTTTCCCTGTAGTAAGGCGTGTCATAGTTTTCATCGTTTGGATTACTCAACATCTAGAACTTTCCACCCCCGTGGTGCGTATCTGTGTTTTCTTTGTTTTGGACTCGGCTGATCGGTCTTGACGCGAGAACAATAATGATCCGTGTGACCGGATCACGCGGAAGAGATGATAGATCTTACTCCAGGAGGAAACGATCTCAAGAGGAGACCGAGGAGATCATTCATGTTCCTGCCTTCGACAACTCAGACCTCATTGAAAAGTTTAAACTTACTCTGGTAGGGAGGATGTTTCATGCTGATGGCAGAAGTGTTGAGGCTCTATTGAAACACATGCCAAAAAGGCGAATCTGGGACGTTGAGATCAGAGTACGTGGAATAAACCTTGGGAATAACAAATTCCAATTTGACTTTGAGAAAGAAGAGGACCTCGAGAAGGTACTACAGAAGCGCCCCTGCCACTTTAACAAGTGGAGCTTCTCCCTGGAGAGATGGATTCCAACTATCAAGGAGGACTTTCCAAACACTTTAGCCTTTTGGGCAGAAGTGTCGGGCGTGCCATCACACTACCGGAAAATTCAAACTTATGAGAGTGTGGGAAAGGCACTAGGAGTATTCGATAAAGCTGACGTGGATGGAAGCAGGGTTCGTGTCTTTGTAGACGGTGATAAACCGTTGAAATTTGAGTGCAAGATAGGTTTTGATAATGGAGATGTAGTAAAAGTAACAATCAGATATGAAGATCTCCACCGCTACTGTTTCACCTGTAAGAGAATCTCTCATGAAGAAGGGACCTGCCCCGAAATTACTGAAGATCAAAGAGAATACAACCGGATCCAACGGATTAGGCAAAAAGAGATGGAGGACCGAGCAACCAGAGAAGCCTTTTCAGCTCCGAAAGGGAACAACGCGATAGCGTCAATGAATAAGCAGTATGAACATGTTGACAGAGCAAGAGAGTATCGGAAGGAAGCACAGAACTTCAGTTACCCACGAAGGGAGGAGATTAATGAGACATGAAGCTCCCGAGATCTGCGTGATAAACTACAAGAGAGAAGGGTCTACTCGCCAAAGAACGTATGGAACAGATTGGATAACCACTCTAGACCGGAGAGTCCCCGGAATCGGGCGAGATATCACCCTTACGCTCATGTAAGTTCGAGAGAAAAAGCAAGAGATACGGCCTCATCCTCAGAATGGAGAAGGAACGATCCTTCAGATAGGAGGTATGAGCATACGAGGATGGATTCCAGAAATAGAGCTCGGCTATCTAGTGATAGGAACAGGTTCTCTCCGGACTCGCAAAGGACCTCTTCTGTATTTGTCAAACGTTCCCCCCATAAACCTCCCAACAGGGGACGATACTCCCGTTCCCCTCCCTCCCGTAATATGGAATGGAAACCAATCAGTAGGGGAAGGGACAGAGAGGAGCTAGGGGACGTTAACTCATGGAGCACAGAGAGAACCAGAACGGACGAGAGAAACCGAGCTCACTCCTCAAGACGTCCTCAACAAAAAGAACAAGAAATCCCTGCAGCTGATTCGGGGAGGACAGTATCCAATATACAAGCAGAGAAGAAGAGAGAAACCGACTCTCGACCATTAATGATACTTGAGAGTGAGAGGACGCCGGAAGCAGAGACAGAAGAGGACAGAAGAGCGGAGCATAGGAAGGGAGAAATTACAGAGAAGAGGACTACAAAGGAGAACATGGAACATGGAGAGAATAAGGGACAGAGTTCGACATCTAAAGAACAAAGTCGCTCTGCGGCTCTGGTATTTAATGCGATCCCTGAAAATCAGGAGCATACGGTAGCCAACAATAACTTTCCCCGAGCATCGGGTGACATTGCTGAGAAAATACAAAAGCTCCAAACGACTGGAATACCACCCAAAGGCATGACAAACTATAAAGAGACTCCTGTGGGAACGAGTAAAGAGAGTGAAGAGGATAACCACTTGCTGAGTGCAGAAGAGGAGAACAGAATCTTAGAGCAATATGCGAGTGTGGATTTAGAGATGGACGAAGAGATGCTGGACGAGGATGATCTACTGGATGAAATGGAGGTTGCAGACGAAGTTGTCCCAGAAACTCAGGAGAACACGATGCAAAAAACAACAAGCTTAGGGAAAGGAGGTATACGGGCAGAGGCGGATACAGCAAAAGAACAGAGAAGCCGACAAGGGAATAAGAGTATTATGAAGCCTGTGATGGACAAACCTGCAATGCCTAACCAATACAAACGACGAGGAAACAAAAGTCCAGATACGAAGGGCCTGGCAGCATCAAAGAAATTGGCAAGTATAGGTCGAGCCTCACCTAAAGGTAAATCTTTTAGACAAGGACGTACTGGTACAGCAAGAGGAGCGAGCTCGACAACGGTCCCTCGGATTGAGGTGTATCCCTCGGCTGTGAAAGGCCGTAAACTTTCTTCAACTTCAGGTTCGGTGGGGTCCCAGAAACCACCCAGTACTCAGATATGAGTGCCATCGCATGGAACTGTCAGGGGGCAGGAGCCTACCTGACCAAGCAGCATCTTCGAGAGCTGCACCGCTGCTTTCATCCTACTTTTCTTTTTCTTTCAGAAACAAAAAACAATTTTTCTTTTTTGCAAGACTTTCAAATTGAGTTTGGTTATGATCATTTGTTCACCATTGACCCAGTTGGGCTCAGTGGTGGACTAGCTTTATTTTACATGGATGCTTCCTGTGTTGACATTAAATTCTCTAACAATCGCTTGATCGATATTGAGGCACATGTAGAAGGAAACAAGGTGGCCATCACCTTTGTTTACGGGGATCCGGTAGTTGAATACCGCGAGAATGTATGGGAACGACTGCTAAGAATGAACGCAACAAGGCAAGGGCCTTGGCTGCTCCTAGAAGATTTTAATGAGATAATAAGTAATGATGAGAAGAAAGGAGGACGAAGAAGGGCCGATTCGTCTTTCCTAGCTTTCAGAAATATGCTGGCGAGCTGTGGCATGATAGATTTCCCCTTCGTAGGGAACTCGCTCTATTGGGCAGGAAGGACAAGAGCAGGGAGGGTACAATGCAGGTTGGATAGAGCCGTCGGCAATGAAGATTGGCACCATATTTTTTCCCACACGTATGTGGAGTATTTATTACGATGGGGTTCTGATCACAGACCCATTCTTGTCCGCTTCCTTACCAAGGAAAAGCAAAACAGAAGAAACTTTAAGTTCGATAAGCGATGGATGAGCAAGGAGGGCTTTCGCGAAACAGTACAGGCCGACTGGAACTCACCAGTGGGGGATGGCCAGGAGAGCTTATACGAGAAGATTAGTAGAACAAGGAAAGCGATTTCGAAATGGAAGAAAAGGAATCCCCCGAACAATCAAGTCATCATTGCGGAGCTGAAAGAAAAATTGGAAAAGGCACAAGCTGATGACTCGATCTCAAGTGATGAGGAACTGGAGCTTAAGTGGAAACTATGTGCTGCCTATCGGGAGGAGGAGATCTACTGGAAACAGAAGAGTCGAATGTTGTGGCTAAGGGAGGGTGATAGGAACACGAGATATTTCCACGCCAAAACAAAACAGAGAAGAGCCAGAAACCGTATCACCAGAATAAAGAATTCGATGAATCTCTGGGTCGAGACGGAGGAGGGTATAGAAGAGGTAGCGACGTCCTACTTTGAGCAGTTGTTCACCTCATCAAATCCTACCACCATTGATGAAACAATCCGGCACATTGCCGCGTCAGTTAGTGAAGAGATGAACCAGAAATTACTTAGAATCCCTCAGGATGAGGAGATACGAGAGGCAGCTTTCGCGATCAACCCTGAGAAAGCTCCTGGGCCTGATGGAATGACAAGCCTGTTCTATCAACGGTTTTGGTCTACGGTTGGCAAAGACGTCTGCGTGATGGTACGAGAATTCTTCATTACTGGCGATTTTGATGAAAGACTCAATCAAACTAATATCTGTTTGATCCCAAAGACGGAGAGACCATCATCTATGACTGAATTCAGACCTATCAGCTTGTGTAACGTCGGGTATAAGATCATCTCAAAACTCCTCTCTGCCAGATTAAAAGGAATACTTCCGAAGATTATTTCTGAGACACAGTCAGCCTTTGTGTCCGGACGCTTAATCACCGACAACATCTTTGTCGCGCAAGAGATGTTTCATTCGCTGAGAACAAACCAGAGCTGTAATGGAAAATTTGTAGCGATAAAGACCGACATGAGTAAAGCATACGACCGCGTTGAATGGAGTTTCTTGGAAGCCTTATTGCTAAAGTTTGGTTTCGATGAAAAGTGGGTTCATCTGATTATGAAATGCGTCTCATCAGTGTCGTATCAGGTTTTGATTAATGGAGAAGCTAAGGGAAATATCTTGCCATCTAGGGGTCTACGGCAAGGAGATCCTCTATCGCCGTTCTTGTTTATACTGTGTACTGAAGTATTGATCTCCCACATTAAGAAGGCGGAGGAGATGAAGGAAATTACGGGGATAAAAATTGCACGAGGAAGTCCAGCGATATCCCACCTTCTGTTCGCAGATGACAGCCTGTTCTTTTGCAAAGCGGAGCAATCTCAATGTGAAGAACTGGTTCGAATCATTGACGTCTACGGGTCAGCCTCAGGACAACAACTGAATAAAGAAAAATCTTCAGTTCTGTTCGGTTCTAAGGTCGTAGCGTCCACAAAATTAGATCTGAAAAGATCACTTGGTATAACCAAAGAAGGTGGGATGGGTATGTACTTGGGAATGCCGGAGAAAATCTGTGGTTCAAAAAAACAGGTTTTTGCGTTCGTGCAAGATCGTATGAATGGGAGGATAAATTCGTGGTCCGGGAAGCTTTTATCGAAAGGAGGCAAGGAGGTTCAGATCAAATCAGTAGCCCAAGCAATTCCATCGTATGTAATGTCATGTTATCTTCTTCCAATGGAGATCTGCAACAAACTTTCCGCCGCAGTGGCGCGTTTCTGGTGGGGTACACGAAATAATAACCGAGGTCTACACTGGGTAGCTTGGGATAAAATTTGTGTACCTTTGGAAGAAGGAGGACTAGGATTTCGTAATTTTAGAGACTTTAATTTGGCCCTACTAGCAAAACAAGTGTGGCGACTTCTCACGATCCCGCACTCCCTACTGGCCAGAGTACTAAAAGGGAGATATTATAAGTATTCGAACCCGCTCACCACCGGTAAAGCAAACACTCCCTCCTTCGGCTGGACCAGCCTAATGGCAGGAAAACAGGTGCTCCAAGGAGGATTGCAGAGAATTATTGGAACAGGGGCAGAGACCTCGGTTTGGGAGGATGTATGGATCCCCGACTCACCTGCTCGACCAGCGAAACCGAGAGCCCTCCCCCTTGATAAAGGATTAAAGGTGTATCACTTAATCGATTTTGAGAAGAAAGAATGGAATGCGAACCTTGTGAATGAATTGATTGCAGAGTCAGATGTTTTGAAAGTTTTATCGCTTAAGGTGAGTAGAACAGGACGACGAGACGGATACTTGTGGAGCTTTACAAACTCGGGGAATTATACGGTGCGATCAGGGTATGGTATTGCAGTAAAACAAAGGATGGAGAGACAACCGCAAGGGATCACGGAACCAAGCACGGCAGGTTTGAAGAAAGTGATCTGGAAATTAAAATGTCCAAGGAAGATCAAACATTTCATTTGGAACATGGTTTCAGGGTATGTTGCTTCAGCGAGCAAACTGAAGGAGAGGCATTGTGGGAATGATGCAGTGTGTCAGCGATGTGGCATGGAACCAGAAACAATTAACCACATTATTTTTGAATGTCCTCCAGCTATACAATGCTGGGCACTGTCATCAATACCATTGATTCCGGGGTCTTTCCCGTGTTCTTCAGTTTATGCAAACCTGGATTTTCTTATCAACTTAGCCTTAAAAGGAACAGCACAATCCAGCAGTGTTCTTATGTTTCCTTGGTTAGTTTGGTACATTTGGAAAGCTCGTAATGAGAAGTGCTTCAATGCTAAAGACATCTCGCCGTTGGATACGCTACGACTGGCACGACATGAAGCTGAGGCATGGCAGATTGCACAGATAGTGGAGGAAAGAGATGAATCAACACTCGCGGAGGTACCCGCGAGACAAATTTTGGAACCTCAAACTTCTGTATGTAAGTGGATCTGTCAGGTGGATGCCTCCTGGAAGGAGAAAGATGAGGAGACAGGGATGGGTTTTATCCTTTTTGAAGACAGGCAGGTCCGATGTATGGGAATGAAGAAAGGGAAACCAGTTCCAACGCCGATCCACGCAGAAGCAGCGAGCCTAAGCTGGGCCATGAAAGAGATGAGGAAGATGGGAGTTACGGAAGCCCGGTTTGATTCGGACTGTCAACACCTGGTTAGACTCATTAATGCTCCTCAGGAATGGCCAGCGCTTGGGCCGGAGCTCGATGAGATTGATTTTCTTAGTTCAGAATTCTCTTTTTTCTTTGTTAATTTTATTCGTCGGTCAGAAAACTTCCGTGCAGACTGTCTCTCTAAGGCAGGACGATCACGCGATTCTGATTTCTGTTTCATTGGAGCCGAGGCTCCTTCGTGGTTAGCTCATGTAGCTAGCCTGACTGAACCTTTAGCAAACTAATAAAGTTTTTCTTTGGATGCCAAAAAAAAAAAAAAACATATATATATATATGGAAGCTTTTGATATAGTTATATAGTTCATGCAAACATGACAAAACCATTGACTTATCCAGCTATCTGATTGTGGAACGGTGTACAATATAAGCAATCAGACTCAAACTAAAATAACCATATATATTTGAACAATTTAAACAGATCTCACGGAGATTAATTTAAACAGATCTCACGGAGATTATAAGTATGCATATCACTTTTCAGTTCAGCAAAAAATCAGCAAAAGTTCTTTACAAGCCACAGATGATTATTAAAGTAGACATATTTCAAATAAGAACAAACATGAACTTAATTTATCTCACATATATAAAGTAGACATATTTCAAATAAGAACAAACATGAACTTTATCTCACATATATANATATATATATCTGAGATTTGAGATCTACACATATGGTCTTTATAAAATAAAAGAAAAATAAATTGATAAATCTAGGATGAAATCATGAAGGCTGCAAAGAATAATTAATTATACATTTTTTTTT
>OVBX01004029.1:0-15446 GCA_900406325.1 Erucastrum elatum | reverse complement strand
CAAGATAAGAGAATAAACAAATGTAAATATGAGAAACCTCAAAACAAAAGATGCCTAGCACATAGAGATTGATGATCTTCGTTCAAAAAAAAATAGATTGATGAACTCAGATAAGTCCATTCCATAGCTACAAACGTTGGGATCAATTCTAAGAAAAAGAGATTCCAGATCGAACCTGACTTCAAAGAGAGCTTCTCCTATCCCCAAATACCCACTCAGATCCACCTATTTACCAAAGTGATAAATCACCATTTTGATTCGAAGCTCACCTCTTTTCTTTTTTTTTTGCTTAAATCGAACCTCACCTCACCTCCTTAGAAGGTAGTTACGATAGGGATAGTAAGATTTGGTTAAATGAGATTTTGTTTTGGCATATTCTCAATTATCGTTAATGATTCACAATATTTTGTTTCTATATTGTTTGGTTAAAATTAAATGGCAGTGGCATAGCTGTAATTATTTGCAAGACATAAGAGAATTTTAAAAAAAGTGTTTGAATAGTATTGATTGTTAATTTCGATGCATATTTTTAAAAATTTATTTGGTTACGATTCTATATATTGTTTAGATTTGTAACTAACTTGCGATAGTGATGTTATATTTTGGTCCTAATGTAGTATTTGTGGATTTACTGATTTAGAAAACAGAGAATACCTTAATACGCAAGTAACCAAAGCTAATGAAACTGTCCACTACCATGGCACTTACCATCTCTCAACTATCCGCCACTCAAAGCTATTCCTGTAGCTAAGAAAAAACCAACTTTATAATATTTTCTACAAAAAAAATTTCTTAATTTTCGTCCAATTTAATGAGTTATGGAAAAGAGAATGCACGTACTTGTATTGTTTCTATTTTGTCATGTAAAAGGTGTCAAGAAAGCTCATCTAATACATCAATTTAATTAGTTGTCATTAAAAAAACTGAATTCATTGAAAATAGGAAATATAAAAAAAACAGTAAATAAAAATCATAGCTTTAAAATAATGCAATGGCATAGAGTTGTAAATACTGTTGAAACAGAAAGGCACCTCAAAAAAGAGCTTTCTATTTTAATAGTATTGATTACAGTTCTTTTCATTATCTTACACACTGTTTTAAAATTTTTTTTGCTAAGTATTGGAAATACACGCAAGATTCATCATTTCTGCCCCAATTTTTGGCAAAAAAGATATTAAACACAAATTTAATCAGAGGCTGAACAAGATTTAAAGAAAAATGTATATTCATTTTCAATAAATTCTTGTTTTATACACTAATTTCTTTCATAGTTTCTAAAATTGCTAAAAGAAAGATTATATATTACTCGTTTTAAATATAAGCTGGATATGAATATTAAATAAACTAACACACTTGGCATATCTTTTTGTGATTTCACTAAATGGCTCTTCTATTTTATATGCGCCAAAATTCTTGTAATTGAAAAAATATTTTGTATATTTTTTGTTTGATTATTTTGGTCAAACATGCTATAATTTGAAGAAACCCATACGAGATCAACCCATAAACCCGGATAACAGACCTTACCGTCATCTTCTTGTTCCTATCACGGAGATTCTTTAATGTTTGATTTATCATTTATGCTTCTATTTTCGTCAAGGTCAGATCGAGGCAGGCCAAAATGAACAAGGGTAATTAATTATTGTAATAGTTGTGGTCAGATCTGAAGTGATAGCTGTCTTATTTTTTTATTTAACTTGATGCAATATTATGTAGAACTACAACTTTTTTCTCTTTATTGGGTTCATCTTGAAAACGAAATTTGATGATTTAAACAATTTTATTTCGTATTTTCAGTGCTAAATTCAAAACATAACAGAGCGTTATATTTTTCGAAAAAAATGTGGAATTTTTGAGTGTTAATTGTCGTTAAAGTCATATTTTACTTTATAATAATGTAGCTCGAATGACTATTTAGATTTCTTGTTTATGGGTTTGACTTTGATGGTGCACCGTTCCGAGTATTTATTGTATAGTATAGTCTGGGTACAACCATACGGAAGATCATAGTGGAGCTGGATACAGCCAAGCCATAGTATAATTTAGAGCAACAATTAGATGCTTCTTGTATTTATCAACTTCATTTAGGAATGTGAGCCTTATAGCACTGCACATTAACCAGAACCAAAGCTGCCAAGAAATGGATGCTAAAAACCATCTAAGCCCTATATGTCGTCTCTCTCACCCAACTAGCCCTCACACCCTCTCTTCTCGAACCATTGAAGAGCGGTCTGAGTCTGTTTGTTTTGTGTGTTGCGAGAAATTGTATTCCTCTCATTAATTTCTGCTGCACCACCTGTGATGTGGAGTTTCACATATATTGTTATGAGAAACCAAAGAAGCTCATACACCCATATCATCTCAAACACCCTCTCGATTTCATAGATGATGAGAATGGAACCGAAACTGATAAATGTTCTTGGTGTGGTTCAAACTGAAAGTTGAAACTACAAGATTGAAGAAAATGGTTTTGATTTTATTTCACTCTCTTGAGTTGTTACAGAGCCATTACAACGCTTTATATATCGAGAGCACAAAAGATGAAAGCCCTAGTTACATGCTACAAATGTCATCATCCTGTGATCTCCAGAGAACCAAGGGCTGAGAAACGGTTGTACAATGCAGGACCACCGCGTGCTTCCGTACCGCAAGTTGCTAGCTTCTTTCCTCTGCTTTTCTCTTCAATTGCTCTGATTTTGTCTTGTTGCGACAGAGCCGTTGGGAATTGATGCGGAATGAACTTGGGCTGAGACGTCTGATGGGCCTGCTCTGCTTTGGGCTCTTGATTAATATTTCCAGAAGCGCTGTCGTTTTGACTTTCACTAACATCCCCTCTCAAACTATGCGTGGGAGGAACGTCAACGCCTAGTTTGAAACGGAGACGCTGAAACGGAACAGTAGGGAGAGACTTGGTGAAGATGTCTGCTAACTGAAGCTGAGCCGGGATATGTTTAACGACAAGAGATCCCAGCGCCACCCTCTCTCTGACATAGTGATAATCTGTTTCGAAATGCTTTGTTCTTCTGTGGAACGCTGGGTTGGCGGTGAGATATATCGAAGATAAGTTGTCTCCAAATAGTTGCGGTGTGACCGGAAGGGATATCCCCAGCTCCCGAAGAAGAATGCTTATCCAAGCCATCTCAGAAGCTGTTTCAGACAAGGAACGATACTCAGCTTCGGTTGAACTTCTTGACACAGTGGGTTGCTTTTTCGATGACCAAGATATCAGATTTTGACCAAGGAAGGTGCAAAAACCGCCTGTTGATCGCCTAGTAGTTGGACAACCTACCCAATCGCTGTCACTGTAGGCTCTCAGGGTACAATCTGTGTCGTTCAGTAGAGAGATTCCCATGGTTACAGTTCCTTTCACATAGCGAAGGATCCTCTTTAGATTGGCAAAATCTGAGACAGAAGGAGCATGCATCTTTTGACAGATGTGATTCACCGCAAATTGAATATCAGGACGAGTGAGTGTGAGATATTGTAGCTTTCCAGCTAAACTCCGAAAGTAACGAGGATCAGAGAAGAGTACGTCTTGATCATGGACTTTGTTAAGCTGCAGAGGCAGTGGAGTGTTGACAGGAGCACAGTGTTCCATTCCTGCAGTCGTTAGAAGATCAAGAGCGTATTGTTGCTGAGACAAGAACAAACCATGGTCATGAAAGGTAGTTTGAATGCCAAGGAAGTAATGTAGCCTCCCGAGATCCTTCATTCGAAATTTCAGGTTCAGTTCATCCAATAGTCTCTTGAGAGTATCTGAGTTGTTTCCTGTGATGGCCATGTCATCAACATACAAAAGGAGCATGATGATGTTTCCTCCTTTGGAGTAAATGAATAGAGATGGATCTTTCACGCTGCAGACGAACCCAAACTCAATCAGGAAATCACTGAACTTGTTGAACCAAGCTCGCGGCGACTGTTTAAGTCCATATAGAGACTTGTGAAGCAAACACACGTGATCAGGTTTACTCTTGTCAACAAAGCCAGGAGGCTGTCTCATGTAAACAGTCTCTGTCAAGTCTCCGTGCAAAAAGGCGTTCTTAACGTCCATCTGCTTCACATCCCACTTCATTATTGTAGCAAGATGCAAAACAACCCTGACAGTAGCCGTTCGCACCACCGGACTATAGGTTTCAAGGTAATCAACTCCTGCTTCCTGATTGTTTCCTTGAGCAACCAATCTTGATCTGTACCCTTTGACCGTTCCATCTGCATTGATTCGATGAATCCACATACAGCCAAGGACATGCATGTTTGAGGTTCGAGGAACCAAAGACCAAGTGTTTGTGATGGAGCAGTTTTAAATTTCTTCTGACATAGCACTGTTCCAACGTGGATCTTGAAGAGCAGCTGCAAGGGTCGTTGGTGTAGGAGACGTAGTCCGGTGAGTTAGAAGGACATACTTAGGATTCGGCTTTCTTATTCCTGCCTTAGCACGCGTGATCATCGAATGCTGTGATGTCGAACCTGGAACATTTGGAGCACCTGACACAGAACTTCTTGGAGATACTTCAGATGACAAGGTACACCCTGAGTTCACCGCAGACCTCAGTAATCTTGAACTCTGTTCCAGCGGAGGAAAATCTGTTTCTGTAAACAGAGATGTAGTACTTTGAGACTCGTTGTTGACTACAGGTCTTGTGATTGTTACAGGAGCAGAGATTCGAACTGAAGGATCAGAGCTGTCGTTGGCTTGTTGTTGATTAGAAGGCATAAAGCTTTTCTGCCACGCAGCCAAAGACGGTGAAACAAGTTGAGTGTGAGAGCTTTTATATACAGTCCCAAACGGAAAGCTTGATTCATCAAATAAAACGTGACGAGCAATATACACACGCCCTGTTGGTGGATACAAGCATCTGTATCCTTTAAACTTAGCATTGTATCCAAGAAAGACACAGTGGAGAGAACGAGGTTTCAAACTTTGTAGCCGCATACTCTCTGAGCATTGGGAAGCAAGAGCAACCAAACGATCTTAAAGCAGAGTAGTTTGGTGCTTTGCCAAACAACACTTCATGAGGACTTCGTCTGTCATCAAGAACAGATGATGGTAACAGATTACTCAGGAAGCTTGCTGTGTAGAAAGCTTCGACCCAATACTGTTGTGGAGTCTTGCTCTGAAACATCATCGTCAAGCCAAGTTCCGTGATATGACGATGTTTTCTCTCTGCTAAGCCGTTTTGTTGCGGAGTATGGGGACATGAGATATATTGTTGGATTCCACAGGTTTGAAGATGAGCCAGGAACTTATTGCTGATGAACTCACCACCTCCGTCGCATTGGAACATTTTTATCTTCGTTGACAGCTGATTTTCTATCAGTCTCTGAAACTGTAAGAAAGTACTGAAGAAGTCTGATTTGTGTTTCAGAGGATATAACCAACAGAAGCGAGAGAAATTGTCAACAAAGATAACATAAAAACGGAATCCTTGAATAGATGTAACAGGAGAGGGACCCCAGAGATCACAATGGAGTCTCTCTAGAGGTCTTGACGCAACAAAGCTAGAAGCAACAAAAGGCAAGCGACTACTTTTTCCTAGTTGACATGATTCACACATCTTCGAGGTACTCTTATTTATACTGATAGGCTTATTTTGACTTAGAAATTGCATGACTTGACTGTGAGGATGCCCCAGTCTTCTATGCCACACTTCATCACTGGTGGAAACTTGACGTGTGGAGTAAAAAGCTTGAAGCTTCGGCTCAGACAACACATAAAGATCTTCACGGGTGCTTCCTTGTCTCAGGACCTTTTTGGTTACCTTGTCCTTAATACAAACGCCATCAGAGTCAAATTCAAAAGCACAAGGGTAGTCACGAGTGAGTTTAGACACTGACAACAAAGACTTAGTGATTCCAGGACAAACAAGTACATCACGAAGTGGTAAGGTACCTGAGGAGGAAGCAATATCAGCAGACCCGACATGAGAGATCGGAAGGAAGTTACCATCACCAATGAGAACAGAATCATTTCCTCTGTAGGGCTGAGTGTGAGCAAGGTTCTGAGTGGAGTTTGTGATGTGAGCCGAAGCACCCGAATCTGCAAACCATTCAGAGCCCCCACCGTCTGTAACATCAGTGATGCGCATAGCTGCTAGAGCTGCTGCAGGGAACTCCTCTTCATTGTAACTGTTGTTGAACCTGTGCCAACACCTCAAAGCTGAGTGACCGTAAAGTCCACAAATCTGACATGAAGGGCGTTCCTCAGAAGAGACAGATGATGCTGACGAAGAACCGGAGCGAGATCCACCAGAGGAGAGTTGTTGATGGAACCCTCTTCCTCTTGTGGAAAAGCTGTTGCGGCCTCTGCCACTTCCAAACCTTCTGTTAGATCTTCCTCGTCCCCTCTGGTTGTAATAACCTCTCTCTGCGTTGAAAGCAATGTGTGTGGTAACGTCAGAGGAGGTATTGTAGCGTTGGATGCGAGCATCATAGCTGTGGAGACGAGGAACCAAATCCTCCAGGGTAGGGTTTTGCATTAAGTCGGCCGCTCCTTCAATGCTTGTAATCAGGGGCTCGTAGTCTTTACCCAAGCCTTGAAGAGCAGCAAAAATTTTCATCCTTTCATCCACCGGACTTCCTATTGACGTGAGTTGGTCGCAGACAAGTTTGATTTCGGTCAAGTACTCTGTCATCGTCTTTTGGTTCTTTGTGGCTGTCTGAAGCTTTCGTTGCAGCTCAAAGAGACGTGAAGACGTTGGACGGTTGTAGTATGACCCTAGAGCGACCCAGATCTCCTGAGAGGTGGAACAAGACACCACCATGCTCTGGATGTCTTCGGAGAGAGATCCTAACAGCCATGATTTCACAACTTGATCAGTCTGAAACCATGTGTGGTAATCAGGGTTTGTTGTCGGAGTGACTGTTCCATTGATACCCGGGACGTCGAGAGTCGGAGGAGGTCGTGGAGTAGATCCGGTGACAAAACCTAGAAGGCGTTGTCCATTGAGAAATGATTCAAACTGATTCTTCCAAAGGAGATAGTTTCTCTCAGTGAGTTTGACAGTAACAGAATTTTATATTTTTAAGGTAGGAGGTGTGTAGAGTTCAACTGCATCCATGGTGCTCTGATACCATGAAAGTTGAAACTACAAGATTGAAGAAAATGGTTTTGATTTTATTTCACTCTCTTGAGTTGTTACAGAGCCATTACAATGCTTTATATATCGAGAGCACAAAAGATGAAAGCTCTAGTTACATGCTACAGATGTCATCATCCTGTGATCTCCAGAGAACCAAGGGCTGAGAAACGGTTGTACAATGCAGGACCACCGCGTGCTTCCGTACCGCAAGTTGCTAGCTTCTTTCATCTGCTTTTCTCTTCAATTGCTCTGATTTTGTCTTATTGCGACAGAGCCGTTGGGAATTGATGCGGAATGAACTTGAGCTGAGACGTCTGATGGGCCTGCTCTGCTTTGGGCTCTTGATTAATATTTCCAGAAGCGCTGTCGTTTTGACTTTCACTAACACAAACATCACCAGCGTTTACTATCGTTGTCCCATTTGCAGATTTTGTTTGGATATTTCTTGCTCCTCAAACTTCCCCTCTCTTACTATCTCCAGCCCTAAAAGCCATCACCACTCCCTCTCTCTTTTTCCTCGTCCCTTATTAGTCCCATGTGATGCTTGTGGTTCGATCAATCAATCGGATCCAAGCTACGCTTGTTTTCAGTGCAGTTACATTGTCCATGAGTCTTGTATCTACTTACCACGAGTCATTAAGATCACGCGTCATCAGCATCGTCTTTCTTATACTCCTTACCTCTTCCATGCAAAGTGGTCGTGCCGGATTTGCCACAAGACTGTTGACAGCAAGTATGATCAGTATTCATGCAATCATGAAGGTTGTTCTTATGTAGCCCACTCGAAATGTGCGACTCATCTAGGAGTGTGGAACGAGAAAGAACTTGAATGGGAGTCCGAAGAACCAGACGATAGTGAAAACGTTGCGCCATTCAAGAGGATCGGTGTTGGTTTGATAGAACATTTCTGTCATGAACATCATCTAAGACTCGAGAAGAAGTACAATGTTGCTGAAGATTCATACAAGACATGAGAGGCGTGTGTTCTTCCTATCGACTCACGTGATGACTTCTACAGTTGTACACAATGTGAGTTTTCTCTCCACGAGGTATGTGCCAACCTTCCTCGAAAGCTGGATCATGCTTTGCATATACACTCGCTTGTCCTAGACACGTCTGCTCAAAACAAGTATGATGACGTGGGATGTTCAGTTTGTCTTCAAAGGTTCAGTGGTTTCAGGTACAGGTGCATAGAAAAAGATTGCATGTACAGTGATCTCTATCGAATAGATGTTCGATGTATTTCTCTTCCTGATTATTTCACCCATGAAAGTCACGAGCATCCCTTATATTTACCCATACAAGAGCTCGGAGACAACAAGATTCCCACATGCAACGCTTGTAAGATAAGCTGTTGGCCATCTCATCTACATTGTACTACATGCGACTTCGATTTGTGCTATCGATGCGCTACATTACCTTACAAGGTACGCTACAAACACGATGAGCATCCTCTCTCCCTTTGTTACGGAGAAACCGTGGATGCCAAGTATTGGTGTGAGATGTGTGAGAAAGAACTGGATTCAACAAAATGGTTCTACACATGCAACAAATGTTGTGTCACTATCCACCTCGATTGCATATTTGGGTTCTCTGTTTGTATGAAGCCTGGTTACACGTTCCGTTACTATGGTCTAACGGTGAAAGTTCTTGGAAACACTAGCAGCACTCGCCCTATTTGTTATGGATGTGAGAAGCGCTGTCCGGCTCATGTGTACTATATAGTAAACTGGGAACGATATAAGCTTAATTCATGTTCTTTAGACTGTCTAAACCAAGTACTTTATAAGCTTGCTTCATGTTCCTTAACATTTTTTTTTTTGTAACTTAGGCTTTCATTTAGAACTAAAAAAGAGAAATAAAAAGTTTACAAGCTAGAAGCTTTAGCTAACTGAACCTAGCCCAAAACTTAAAACTCATAGTGGAAGAACCTTTTCTAACCCAGAACCCAAAAGAGAACAGGAAAAGAAGGCCCTTGGCCTGAGTAAAACATTCACTCAGTTTTTTGTCCCTTGCAGAAGTTACGAAAAAGAGGAGAGAAGGATTGGATGAGTACGGTAGAGGGGAGTTGAGGAGCAGATCGCACTTTAGATCCGATCAGTTTTGAGAGAGCCAAACCTGCATCATCGCCGTTGATAGGATCGGGTTAACTTCTCTAAAGCTGCTTATCCTATTCCTCAGTTGTCGATCAATGATTAGAAAGATTGCATCCACCGATCGGAATACATTTGTGTGCAGGCGGGCATTCCTTTCATGCCACGTCCAGTAGATGGCAGATTTCCAAGCAAGAAGGGCTAGGAGGATATGTGGTCTTTGAGTCTCGTTTCTAGGGAGCGCGGTCATGTAAGCAACAGTAGCATCCCAGTCTCGTGTTGGAGTAATCAAGCAGCGAGATGCGATCTGAGACCAGAGATTGTAGCTGAAAGGGCAGTCGTGGAAAAGATGGTTCCTTGATTCAATTGCTATGTTGCAGAGGAGACATAAAGGAGAAACCTGAAGGCCCCATTCAATCAGCCTGTCCCTAGTAGGACAACGGTTTTGAATTACCAACCAAGCAAGGAAACTATGCCTCGGGATCTCACACGAAGACCAGATTACTTTTGCCCATGTCACATCACCAATTTCACCGCAGAGATAGGTATAAACTTCTCCAGTACTAAAAGATTGAGATATTTTACCTGACAGTTCCCACTCATAATAGTCTTCTTCTTGATTAAGAGCAATGGTGGTAAGATGAATATGAAGTTGAACTTGTTCTTCAGTTCTTGCAGGTGGAAGTCGCCACACTCCATTCCTACATAGTGATGCCACGGTCGCCTTCATAGGGATGCCAAACCTGGTTGGAGAGTTACTTAGAAAAGTGGAGAGAGCTCCAAAAAGAGTCCAGTTATCATACCAAAATCTAGCCAATTCCCCATTCTGCAGCCTCAATTTTATCAACGGAAATGCCTCCTGCCCCAACTTCAAAAGCTTGTTTGCAAGCCAAGAGTAAGAAGTACTCGGCTTAGTAGTCCAGTAGTTGTGTATCGAGCCTCTCAGAATTTCTTCTACGAACCAAGCTACCCAGATCGAGCCTGCTCTAAAGAACAACATCCAAATCAGTTTAAAGCAGCAAGCCTTGTTCCAGATGTGGAGGTTTCTGATTCCCAATCCCCCTTGATCTTTTGTAAGTACCACTGTCTCCCAAGCAACTTTTGCTGAGTTATGACTCTCAATATCCCCTTTCCATAAGAACACACTGCACAGAGAATTGATACGCTTGACACACGCTTTTGGCAGGATAAAAGCCGAGCACCAGAATGTGGTTATCCCTGATATCACTGTTTTGATGAGGAGTAGCCTACCAGAGAAGGACAGCGACTTGACGGACCAAGCAGAGAGCCTTGACTTAATCTGATGGATGAGAGGTTCACAATTGGATAAGTTCAGTTTCTTCGAGCTAAGGGGAACACCAAGATACCGAACATGTAGAGTCCCACAGGACATTCCAGTTGACACTTGAATTGTTTCGATTTCTTGAGTTGAGAGTCCTGACGCAAAGAAGCTTGTTTTTTGATAGCTGACCGCCAAACCAGGCCTCTGTTCGAACTCATGGAGGACCTGAAGCACATACTGAACCGACTCAAGCGAGCCATCAATAAATATCAATAAGTCGTCAGCAAAGGATAAGTGTGTTAACTTCATCTTTTCACACTTGGAGTGGTACCGAACATTCCCTTGAGCAGCTGCATTGTTAAGCATAACAGAGAGGCAGTTCATTGCAATCACAAAGAGGTAAGGAGACAAAGGATCACCTTGTCTTAAACCTCGTTTTCCGTTAAAGTAGCCTGAGACAGTTCCATTGTAGCCTATCATAAAACTTGTTGTACATACGCAGGCTCTGAGCCAGGAGATAAACTTAGGAGGCACTCGAAGACCCTCTAGACAGGAAAAGAGGAACTCCCAAGAGAGTGTGTCAAAAGCTTTTGCTATATCCACTTTTATGGTAATTTTCTTTGAGGTTTTATTCTTGTGGTAACCATGGATAAGTTCACTAGCAAGTACTGTGTTTTCAACCAGCAGGCGATCCTTCACGAATGCAGTTTGACAGGGTAGGATGAGATGCTGCAAGATGGGCTTCAAACGCTTGACAAGGATCCTTGAGATGACTTTGTAAACCGTGTTCAGACAAGAAATGGGGCGATATTCAGTTACTCTCGAGGCTCCTGGAAACTTTGGGACCAGAGATAAGATGGTAGAGTTTGTTGTAGATGGGAGGAAGCTTGAGGTAAAGAACTGCTGAACAGAGAGGACTGCTTCATCACCCACCGTCGCCCACGCCCCTTTGAAGAAACCCGAGGTAAGACCATCAGGACCTGGCGCTTTGTTTGGATTCAGTTTGAAAAAGAGCTTTCTTATCTCTTCTGAGGAAGGGGTCATAACCATCGCCAGCGATTGTTGTGAGCTGCAGGAGAAATTTAAGAGCTGCGCAAACCAGGAGGCTGAAGAGATAATCAAGGGGGGAAGATAGTTTTGAGGGCCTAGGATCGATTTGAAGTGTGCCACAGCTAGAAGGCTCATCTCCATCGGATCAGTAACCAAGACTCCAGAGGCTAGAAGAAATGACCTGATGGCATTGTAGCTCGCACGGACCTGACAGATACGGTGGAAGTAGGTTGTGTTGAAATCACCCTCCTTGAGCCAATTAATCCTGGATTTTTGTCTAAAATAAGCTTCCTCGATCTCTCGCAGAAAAAGCCACTTTTGGTGGAGCTCTCTCTCTTCCTGGAATAGCTGAGGAGAGGGGTCTTGAAGGGCTCGTACCTGCACACACTGCAACAAACCGTAAGTTTCACTCACTCTCTCTTGAATCTTTGAGTAATTTTCTCTGTTTAGAATTTTTAAGTCTCTCTTAATAATTTTGAGTTTCCAACAGAACTGTGTCAGAGTGGAGGAGTGGAGCACATGCTTCCGGCGCGAATCCAAGCGTCATTTACCACTGTCAAGAAGTCCGGGTGTTTAGTAAGGTAGTTTTGGAATTTGAAAGGTTGAGTTCCGGCTTTGGGAAGAGTAAAGGCTAAGTCGATAAGGCATGGGCAGTGGTCAGAGAAGAGCTGGGGGAGGAAATTTGCATAAGCATGGGGATAGGAGGAGATGGAAGCGCTGTTGACAAGCAGCCTGTCAAGTTTCTTTGTGATGGGGTTAGAGGGTTGGTTATTGGTCCAGGTGAGGGAGGGGCCATTGTAGCGGAGATCAAAAACACCAGATTGCACTAGACAGTCACGAAAGTTGAACATTTGAGAATCTGGCGCAGAGACTGAGGGGGACGAGTGCTCATCAGGGTGTAGTATTTGGTTAAAATCCCCCCTATCATCCAAGAAGTGTTATCAAGGTTTAAAGCGCTTTGAATCTGTATAAGTTCGACCCAGAGGTCATTCCGTTCAGCAGACTCATTAGAAGCATAAACAGCAGTGTAGTAGATGGTTGGTTGGTTGGGTAGGGTTAGAAGACAAGTGAGGCTTTGTCGACTCTTACAGACGACCTGGAGAGTAACAGGGTGTTTCCAAATCAAGACAATCCTTCCTTCCTCATCCTCAGAATGATTTGAAGTAAAGTTCCACGAGGGGCAGAGTTGCGACATAATAGGGTTCAGAAAAGGTTCTTTTATATGAGTTTCAAGAATGGCTCCAAAAATAGGTTTATGAAACAGAAGCCAACTTGCAAAAGGCCTATGTTTATCCGGGTCATTTAGGCCACGGACATTCAAAAAAAGAGTTTTACACTCATTGGGAAGGAAGAGGAAGCTTCCCATCGGTTAAGGGATAACCAAGGGAGCCAAAAAGAGTAACAGAATCAGTGGATTGGGCAGGAAGGGAAGGGGAGAAGGAAGGGTTGGGGGGAGTTTGTGTGGTAGAGGGGTGGCTTTTGAAAAGAGCAATGACTGGAAGGTCAGCCAGGGGAGCAAAAGGGTTGGAATTTAAATTATGGGAGGGGGAAAAAGTAGGAGAGGATCGAGATCTTTTTAGGGAGGGGCGACAGGGGAGTTCGGGGGAACAGTGATATGGAGGAATAATGAGAGGGAGAGGGAAGTTTGGGTCACAATGAGGAGAGGGATGATGGGTAGTGAGAGAAGCAGTTCCAGGGAGAGAAGTAGTTTCAGGGATTTCCATGACAACAGCCGGTGAGGTAACAGTTGGTGGGATGAGAGGCGAAGGAGGAGATGTGGAATGGGTGGTGGGGGCAGTTTGAGTTTCCAAAGGTTTCTTCCTGTAAATGGGGGTTGAGCGCTTAACAGCAGGAGGCTGCGTTTTTTTAACATGTTCCTTAACATGATCAAGTCTTTTGCGCAGATTTGGATTCCTTTGTATTACGTTTGCCAGTGCCACCTTTAGTCTTTCTTTAATTTGTATCACAGTGATACTATCACTAGTTAGTAGAATAGTATTACGTCACTGTTTTGGGTTTGCATAACTTCGCATTCTGCATGAAGATTATATCCATATTCAAAAAATTTGTAGAGGTGACAATTTTCTTTGCGTTATAGGATCCAAGCACTGTTAGACTTCATAGTATTTAGTTATTATATCAATTATTCAAAAAAATTGTAGAGGTGACAATTTTCTTTGCGTTATAGGATCCAAGCACTGTTAGACTTCATAGTATTTAGTTATTATATCAATTATAATGGTTTTACATTACGAGTTGTGATTGTGAAGTTGAAATGTTAATATGGATTTCGTGTATCTGAGGTTTGACCTTTTGAGTGTGGATAGATCTCATCTAAGGAAAAATATATTACCAGTAAGGGAGATCATGGATACTTGCGATTGTTGTTTAATCCATTTATTTAACATTTTTTCTGTTTATTTATTTTATGTATTACAACTCCACATGTGAGAGCATTACACATCGACCATAAACCAAACTAGTAGGATAAAGAAATGGAACCTGAAAAACAGTAAAACACACGAACCATGTATGATGTCATTTGTCTCATCATGCTTTACCCTCCTCACACCTATTTTCAAATTAGACAAGACTTTAAATCTGATTAATTTTTGTGTGACAAAGTAGGTAAATGTTCAATGAGCAGTAAAACAGTTTTGTATTTAAAAGGTGAATTTCTTTGTTTAATTTTTGTGTGACAAAGTAGGTATATATATATATATAGTAAAATACAAAATAGGAAAATTTTAAATTAACTTTGGATAGAATAAAAACATAATTTAACAAAAATGAATTTCTTGATTAATTTTTAGAAACTGTAGGTGGCCATTTTATGTTCTTGTAAAAGTTGGTTGATATAAAAGTTTAGAGATTTGTAAAATTTCGAAAGAGTTGGATTTTTTTTTTGTATATTAAAAGCATCAATGAAAATATTTTACTTTAATTATTTTAAGAATCTATGGAGTATATGTAGTATTTTCAAAATTCTGTCATATTAATCAATTTTTTTAGATACAATTTTCAATAACACAAAAAATTTCAATAATAAGGAATTTTGAATGGAATTATAAAATCACCAAACCAATTATTGTATAATATTAAACTTTAGTAAAAATGTGAGAATCTATAAAGAAAACATTAAAATCTGATAATTGTATCATTATAAACTCAAATTGTTAAGTAGTATTTTTACCTCCTTGCCGAAAATCTAAACATAAATAGTCTTTTCCACCATTAATTGAATTCAGATAGCAATAGTTATAGCTGCAATTCTTTTACCACTATGCCAACTCAAAGTTGGTTTACCAAAAAAAAATAACCAAAAAAAATTGTTAAGAGTATATCAAACTTTTATTCCCTTATTATAAATTTGTAATTTTGTATAGAAAGGATGGCCACAGATAACATTCCATGTGGTTTGTATCTCAACACGCAACAGAATGCTAGCTAAAAAAAGGTACTTTAGAGTACCTCTAATGTGACAGAAGATCCTCAGCAGCTTCTTCTTCATCATAATCATCATCGAACGCAGTCGGCTCTGCTCGAACTCTGGCATCGTGAGATCACTCACAGTAAGCACAGACCACGAGACTATAGAGACGACAGCAGCCACAATCTAACTATTATCGTCGTTAGTAGTCTCCAACTTACGGTGGACATGTGCTTTGATTTATAGAGTGTTACAACTTAAAAAATCACTTATAAAAATTAACAAGTAACAATTGGTAGTAATTATTAAATTCAGGTAAAATTCATAATCTCTAAGAAGAGCCAATTTCTATTTAAATGAATTATCAATGACGAATTTATATTTTAACAAATTATTTTACTTATAATATTATAAATTCAACAGACTGATAATCTCTAAACGGGAAAAGTGTCTATTCCAACCTGAACTATTTGGATCGTGCCAAATACAACCCGAACTAATGGGTAGTGCCA